>PNEQ01000013.1:0-33898 GCA_003012365.1 Medauroidea extradentata
CTTACGTACGTAAAAACATCTCGCAGGCGCACTTATTAGCTTGGAAATAAAGAGAAAAGGTTATACTTTAAAAACGATAATCATATAACGTAAAATAATTTAAGTACAATATTTTATAAGCAAATATATGAGTTTCTCCCATATACCGCAATGTTAATGTGTCCCCACATGCGAATGCAGCGCCCCTAGCGACAGAAATGTTCCCTGTGCCAAACCTTTAACATTGATCTTTCTAACCTGTAGTAGAAATAACCTTAGTTAGGTGTAGTACTATCGATAATAGTTTACCAGTGATACTATCGATCAGTTTTTTTGTTTAAATCGACCCTTACAATGCGACGTTGCCGACGTTTGATACAGGGTAATTTACGCGGGCGTGCCGCTGCCGCGTGCGCATTGTTGTGAGTTGTCAGTCGCGTGACACTCGCAAGCGGCACGTTGCAGAGATTGTTTCAAGGCCTACTGATATCATCAGTTCAAGGGTTTTTTAATATCAGCATGCCTCTTCGTCGTCGATGTAGAACCGTCGTTGAGAGTATTCTGTGTAGGTCAAGACAGCTTAAACTTGCCGAATCATATTTTAATGTTAGTCGAAACATAGCAACGCGTGTAATTACTGTAAATCGTAGATTAGCACAGAGCCAGAACATTCGCAGTTTTTCAAGTACAAGCTCAAAAAACATGAGGTTTGTGCAGTTTACAACCTCCAACGGCGGACCACAGCGGTTGGGAGTCCAGTTAGTGCAGGACGGCGACATAATTGACGTTAGCGGCGTAGACTCGTCAATTCCAAACGCCTTGGTGCAGCTTCTTCAAAGTGGTCCAAGTGCGCTAGAAAGGGCGAAAAGGTAAGAATTGCATACATTCCTTTTTATTAGTGCACACTTTGTAGGCTACGTAAATTATGAAGATGACATTGAAGCAACTTGCATAACAGGTTGGGGAACTGACCTATGTCATAGGTCAGGGAAAAACAACTTTCTAAACTGGTTTATGTTTAGTTCAGTTGCATTGACCTACATAACATCAGCCTGGTTTGTCCGCAAGGCCGTGTACTAAACTATTAGGAATTTTCATGAATTTCGGCGCTCTGCATTTTGAACCTATTAACGCTTCGTTGTTAGCTGTTGTCGGCATGCATATTGCTGCTTTTCAATTATGCTAAGTTAATTATACACTGCAACTAGAGTGACTGGTCGTAGTGGCAGCAGGCCTATTTAAAACAGATACAACTTAAATTAATTTTACTTGCCTCTGGTTTTGACAGATACATTTTTTCAAGGCCAGAGGTGCAAAGAGATGAGGTTTGTGTCAGTTGAATGACAGGAGAGTGCGAGCTGAATAAGGGAGGGTATAAAGGAAGAAGAAACAACAGTGAAAAGATTTACAAGGTATGGAGGAGAACAGAGCAGGAATAACAATGACAGTCTATGTTTGTTAGGGCACACAGGGTGAGCAATGTATTGCCGGAGGACTCTGTGACTGTGAGAAAGTTTAAAAGTTAGTAGAGGTGTGGAGTGTTGGCTTTAGAGAGCGCTAACCATTGGGCAGCAGCCCAGTAGTGAATGTTAAATTATTATTACTGTTATCCTCCCTGTTCCATTGCACTCACTGTCAATCCTTGTAGAACACCTTCACAAAGTCAATGTTTAGAGAAATTTGTGTTGAACCGTATGAAGTTTTAATAAACAGTGCATTTGTTTGCCAATCAGTTTCTTATTTTAAGGCAGAAAGAGTGTTTTTTTTTGTTAAGTTAATGCATCCATCTTTTGTTGTGTACATTTGTATACAAATACATTGTAAAATTTTGAAATAAAGTGTATATTAATTTTATTAAAATATTATTAAAAATTACATGCAATGTGGCACAACACTAACCTGTTGGATTCACATTTGGGAGGATTCGAGTTCATTCTCTGGCTCCAGACATCAGTTTTCCATAGTTTCGTAAAATTATTCCAGGTGAATGCTGGTATGGTTCCTTAATAAGAGGCTATGGCTGAAGCCTTCCCTAGGCTTGTGCTTGTGTAAAGCTGTACGAGACATACTAAGAGTCGTGTATAGCTGGCAAATGAACATTGTTGCAGCGTGTAAGGAGAAAGTTAATTTTAAAGGATACTACTAAACATGTGTTCAGTATCTTTATGGGAAGATCATATCAACTCTGTGTGTGTTAAGCTAAGTAGAGTGTATTACTTACTCAGTAGACTTAAGACTGATTTGCCAACTAATTGTATTTTAATTGCATACTTTGCATTTTTTCACTTAGTATTGACTTACGGTAATAGATTATGGGGTCATTCCCCTGCATTGTCAAAAATACTTTTATTACAGAAAAAAGTTGTGAGACTGCTCTATGGAGTTAATTATACTGAACATTGTAAACCATATTTTAAAGAAACTGGTATATTAACGGTGGTCAATATGTATATTCTTCAATGTCTTACAGCTATTAAAGATAACATAGAAAATTATGTACCTGCTCACCAAATTCATGGTCATAACACTAGAAATTGTACTAACCTAATTATATAGGTGATTCGGAATAAAGTGAGCACTCAAAAAAGCCCTGATTAATTTCTATTTTCTGCCAGTTTATATCTTTCCGCTGCATCTAAACATAAACATTGCCACGTGCTTTTATTTACATAGGCTTGTACAATGTTTACATTTACGTTACAGTGCTCCGATAAATTTTAGCTACAATATGTACTCATTAAATGCACGGGAGTTGAATATGTGCTATACTCAGTAATAATCTTAGTTATAAATACCTGCGAGTAAACGACTTATAACACTGGTTTCTCTGTGTCTACTCTAACGGCGCCATTACCATTACGATTCTCGTAAATGCATGCACAGTATATTCGAACTTTTAAATTAAAACCGCCACTAAAAATACACACGACACACGCAACTCAAGAATTCAAGTTCCGTTCAGCATACTTCAATGAACGACGACGACGCACGTAAAGAGAAACAATAAATAACGTATTTTCTTAACGTGTGAAACAGGGAAAAAAATACTGTTTCTATTTCCAGATACTCAGGCTGGCAATCATAAAACATAACATCTTACATTACTAATGACTTCACATAATTTATCAATGATATTCATGAACAGTCACTTCTAATACTTTTATATGTGTTTTTCAGAAACCGATGTTCATTACATAACGGACAAACAAACTGAATGACGCAATTCGCTTCCAAGCGGTGAAAACCTAACTCTGGTGCCATCTGTCGGTGAAATTTTATACTACATCTGTGGCGCGAAGCGTTAGCGGCGTGAGCCAACGATAATCGACTCGGTAGCGTCGCTTTGTGCTGCCACTAATTAAATAAAATTGTACAGTCAGTAGGTATGTCAGTAAGAACTTAAATAAATATTTTAAAGTATATTAAATACAGAGAGGTCGTTTGCAATTGCTGTTGTTTCACTAATGCTGTGTTCAAATAAGAAAATACACGGAACTACATGCAGTTATTCGCTACCAACCATACAAACAATAATGTAACTGTTGTTAATGTTGACTTGTATGCAGTAACGGCTAGTGATTTTTTTCAAAGGTTAAATCTTTAGTGCTCACTTTATTCCGAATGGCCTATACCAAGGTTAAGATTAAGTAAAACTTAAACATTTCTATTCCTGTCACTGGAAAACAATTTAAATACTCTGCCTGTAAAGGTTAGGGACTTGAACAAAGTAAGACTTGGCTTAAAAGGCATCCTTTTTATAATCTTACTGAATTTTATGAATGTGATATGACTGATATGTGTAATGTATTGCTTAATGGCTAAAATAAAAAATCTAATCTAATCTATACCCAAATAAAACACGTGGAAAACTATGCTTATCTATTTCTGTTTTCCAAACATGATGCTTAGAAACATGGTTTCGGAGCACCTTGAAATGGCTGAAAAAGGCCTTTCCGTAGGCCCTAATGCTGTCTTGTAAAAAATGCTAAACTGATTCGTAAAATATAATTAAAGAAACATGTGCTGGGTTTTTTTGCGCACTTTCCGTAAGTAAAATAGTAGCGTCACTGCTTAAAGTCACAGAGAAAAAAGCCTTGTTTTATTTGACCCAATTTCAGTTTTGGAATTTCATGTCGTGTATGTATCCTGTTGACTAAAGCATACTCTGCTTATTTATGTTTTATTTGTCTTATTTTTAGTTTTCTTTTGACAGTCATTTATTTTGCAATGGAGTATGTATAAGCAAATTAATTCAGTCAGAAATAGTTATCATACTCATTCATACCCAACTTAACAATCTCTGTCAGGAAAACAGTTTTGATTACAACAAAAAAAAAAAAAAACTTTGTAGTTCAATTTCACAAGTAACGTACTAAGATAATTATCTTGCTGCTTCCATCAACTGGCTAAGTGGTGTACCTATTGCTGATGTTTAACATTTATCAGCTTTATGATTTGCCATTTTCTTCTAGTCAAACTTCCAATTCTATGACTTCTTTCCACATTCCTACACCTTGCTATTAAGTAAACGTTCAAAATGAATCAGATAGGCCAATTCACAGCTTTTCCCCTTATTTTATTGACCTTATGTAAGTTAATATGTTATTTAGTCACCACAGGTTTAGTATAATTTCACAATGATTTTAAAGAATTTTTTCCAATTTTTCCAGAAAATTTAGAAAAAAAACCTGATTTTTTCCTAGTTTTTTCCCTTTCACCAATTTTTGTGGAAATTTAAAAACCCTACTTGGAGAAATCCTTGATAATAATTCACGTGTGTTGTGGTTTTTATTCTCTGTATGTTAACGTAATTTATACAGGAATCGTGCAAAATGTTTATCGTGTTTCTTTGCTTAAATTTTTTGCATAATTTATTAGTAAAAAAAATATTTAGTAAAAATGTTCTTATTTGTATTAATTTCCTGCACATTTCTTGAGAAAAATTGAAAAAAATTTAGGTACCGTAGAGCCAATGCTAGGTATGTTAGCCACGACTTCTTGATATACTTATATTGTGTCACTGATTTCCATTTTTCTTAGAACGTGGCGAACATGATCAGGACTTGAGAATACTTGGGGACTAAGGCAAAGTCTTGCTCACTCACCAGTTCCTTTATTGCTTCCAAGTACAAAAATCTTATCAATCCACCTCTCCACCAATAAAAAATCAGCAAAGTAATACACTATCAGTTTTGACTCTCGGCTTACTGTACCTACTGTGGTACGGAGAGAAAAACACAGAGTTGAATTTCAGCAGAATTAGTTTTGAGTTACTTCTTGTTCAACATATAAACTTAAAAATAAACTATGCTTGTGGGTTTACTAATTTTATTTCTTACCGTATGTTCATTGCTGTCACTGTCTTCTTTTATCCTTCAGTGTCTTTGGTCACCCAGTGCACAGAAGGAATACAAATCTAGTTCTGCTAGATGACTGCAATGTTACAGAGTGGTCGCAGAAGGGAAATCAGTTCTACATCCGTCAGATGTTACCTTGCTGGCTCCAGTAACTGCTCCAGGGAAGGTGGTGTGTGTGGGACAAAACTATAGCGGCCACTGTGATGAACAAAATGTGCCTTACCCCAAAGAGCCAGTTTTCTTCTCCAAGTTCAGCAGCTGTATTGTCGGCCCTCATGACAATGTAAAGCACCCAGAAATCACCAGTGTAAGTCAATTTTGATATTACAAGTTGAGCTTTAACACTGTCTGCTGCATATATATATATATATATATATATATATTTTTTTTTATATGTATTTTTCAGTTTGTTTGCAATCACTGACATTGTTTTAATGTAAAACTACATGTAGCCTATCTTGCTGTAGATATGTTTTTCTGTTAGAATGTATGTAAATTATGCTACATGCCATGATTTTAAACCATATAACCATACAGGACTTGAAACAGACACACACATCTGAAGCCCCAACAAAGTGTACCGGTACATTTAATAATTATTTTAAGTAAGAATGTCTGAGTTGCTGTGAGCACCCCAAGTACCACCCTATATTTAGGAGACAGTGTGACCAAATAGTATGTAGGCCCTATTTGATACATATTGAGTTGTAATTAGGAACTATCCCTTTTTTTGTAAACCGACACTTAATCATATGTGTCTGCAGAGTATAAATGGTCGGTGTTATGTATCAACAGACTATGCGCCACTTTTCAATTATCAGAAAAAAAAAACAGTTTGTTGAATTTGAAACAGTCTTACAAAAAGTATATAAGTCCTATAAAACCAATATTCATAACTACATGATATATGAGCAAGATGCTTTTTATTATAAGATCGTTTCAAAGCAGAAAAATATTTTATACCTAACTTGTAAATGGCACGTAGTCTATTGATGCATAACACCGTCCAAATGTAGTAGCAACTCAACTAGGATGAAATGAAATTATGTAATGATGACTGATTTGTTTGCTCACTTTCTTATCAGTTGCTTGCTTATCACAGTACACAAAAAGTTGTTTGCGGTTTAACCACATGTAGCGTACCTAGTGGTGATAATTATGGAACCAAATGTTGCCTTCAGGCACATGTAACAGGCTTAAAGACTTTGACTTGCGGCAGGTGTACGAGAGTAATGCCAGGCGCTGATTTAGGATGGGGCATGGGGTCCCCCCCGCCTTTTAACCTTTCATGTATAATATATGTGTGAAATATTAAAAATTTTTGAAGTGGTACAATTATTTTTTTGTTTAGAAAATGCCTTAAATAGTACCATTTTGTACCTTAAAAATGAAGTTTTCCAAAGTGAAGGCTGCCGGACCGCCCTTTCTTAGACTCTGGGCGTGGTAATAGCTACTTTTTAAGAATGGGCCCCCCATAATCTAGAGCTGCATCCGCCACTGACCGAGGCACATAAATGAGAAAGTGCCAAGGATGGCAACAGTATTACCTAATATGCAAGTCACTGAACTGGTAGGTAGTGTTTGATTGTGCAACTGTACGACATTACGGGGCCTCCCTACCTGCGCTTCAAATGTGTTGAGTGAGTTGCAGCTATTCTTTTTTTTTTCCCTAAACTATTTTATGCAAATTATATTTGTATATCTACGAAAAGAACACACACTTCAAAATTTGGTACGTTAACTAAAAGTATCATTTTTGGGTCCCTTAGAATGGCCAAAAATGGATTTTCCAGACTGCCGTATATGGAAAAATAACGACCAGATTTGAAAAACAAGAACTATAGAAACGAGCATTAGACTGTGAACTATACGGTCTACAAATAAAATGCTGTGGTCACCGCTTTAAGTCCCTTAGGAAAAAGGATGATAGTAAAGCACTGCGCCATCCGAGTAGCTAACACTGAGATGCAATAATGCACTACACACGTCGGTTAGTGGCACTCTTACCGCTCCTGCCTCACACACACAACGTACCTAGGGAAGACCTGTTAAGTAGTTTGTTGCTACTTCATACATTCACATCACATAAGTTTATCTGAAACTATGCAGTTATTCACTTACATGGAGTATAGGTAAATTGTGTGAATACTGTTTGATGTGTATAGGTATTGTCATGTCAGACATTGTTTTATTGGTTGTTGAAGAAAGTCTTCTGATTCTACATATTTTTATTACTGGTAGTACATTTAGAGATATACTCTAAAAATATTATATACAGTATTAGTCATCTGAAGTGTGTCCTCTTTTCATACAGAGGGGCGCAGAAAGGTTTATGGGGGCGTAGGGCAGTGTACTTTGTACAGTACAAAGTGACACACCATTTTAGTATGTAATATAATTACTGCCAAGTTGTAAATATTGACTTGACTGACTGTAATACAAAAAATCACACAAAGTAACTTGCTTAATATACTACAGTCGGCCTGCCTTATCCTCGAACTTCAGATACGCGGTTTTCAACAACAGCGGTAAAAAAAAGTTAAATGTTTGAGAATTAGAATTTTCCCGCGTGCCGCGCAGCTTGCAGCTCAGGCTAAGAGTGTGCCATTCAATGCTGCATATGTGCACAAGCAGCTGCTGCCTGCCGCCAGCTAGTTTCGTCTCGTGTCGTCAGCCATTTAATTTCTTTGTAAATTCACCTCCATTTGTTGCTTGAAGTTGTGTGTGTTTCTCACAATAGCCTAGAGGGCTTACGGTACTCCATTACACACAGGAAAGTGTTATCATTGTCGTTATATCAATGTTTGTGGAGATAAGAGTTCCTCCCCGCCCGCGCACAGCACAGCACAGCACATATTCTTGTCCTTGGCTATGAAGGGCTGAGAGAGATAGCGTGGCATATCACGTCACGCTGTGGCCGACTAGCTGGTCCACTGCGTGCTGTTGTCACATTACCGCTGTCAACGTATCAAACAAGCGCCACACAATATATTTTCCTTACGGTTTTCACAATATTGAAAAGTAATGGGGTACTTTATTAAAATATTGATGGCGTTTGCTTTCAAAAAATGTAGTAGTATTTCAGCGGGAAGAAAAATCGCACATGGGTGATTTATGCAGTTTATTGAGGGGTTTTGAATTCATGCAGTTTTCGAGTATCCTCGGATTTCCTTAAACAAAATACTGCGGATAAGGTAGGCGATTGTATATATACCACACAGTACATGATACAAAAAAAATTTGTATACATGGCGTACATCGTCATACTAGCTTGGTATTGGTAGCATCATGTTAATGGAATTAAATCCTATAGTTCTAAGAAAGTTAAACGACTGCTGTGTGTCCTACTGCAGCTGTTGCCTGGAAAAAAATTTGTTTGTAACATGATTCTACATTTTTATAGAATGTAGGATATTTAAGTTGCAATTCAGATCTATACCATATTAATTATAATGACTACATAATACTACTGTGACTCTACTTTATCTGCAACAAGGCAGGACTTATGTTTTGCCTGTTAACTAGTTGAGTTATTTGGTTGAGACTGTGTGAAATTTGAAACTCGTTTGGCTACAATAATATTAAAACCTATAAAATTAAAAAAAGTTACACTAAATAAATGTTGATGTTCACACTGATACAGGGAATTAATGTACACTAGAACCTCGTTATACCATAGGTATCTGAAGGGACCCAACAAATTTCAACTTCATAAATGGGAAAATATTATAAGAGGGTAAGTGTTCCTATTATAAAATAATTTTAGGGACAAAATTAAAGCAACCTTACAACTGGAAAAATGGTAAGAGGGAACATGAAAACAGGGTTCTACTGTAATACACAGAAAATAAAATTTTTTAATAATAACAATAAAACAATGCATTTCAGTGGTAGGCCCTATTCTATCATCACTAATGTAGAATATGTAATTTATTTGCAGATTCACTCAGTGATAAACTATTGGACTTGTATTTTTATAAACCAATAAATTGTGGCTGATCTAACACAAATATGCTATACTCTATCCATTCTAAGGTTGCAGCTAATTCATCCAAGTGAATGTCAATAACTTCTTTTGCACAGCGTAAATTTCATTTTTAATATTGAAATATATAAGGTAACAATGCTACAGCATAATTACAATGTGAGGAATCAATATATAATTAAATTGCTTTGATTTATTTCGTTAGCAATATTTATTTCTGCTGCAACCTTAGAGTGGACAGATTATAGTGCTGTTTCACTTAATAGGAAATGGGCGAGCTATACAGCAACTTTTTATCAGTTGTTGACATGTTGAGATTATGTTTCATTCAACAAGATATACTAAAATCCTATCTACAGCCAACTAAATGAAAGATGCAAAAAAATTAATTGCAGATTAAAATGTTTCGACAAAAGAAAAAACAAAAATTAATTTGGACTGAACTAGATAGAGATCAACTGCATTGACTGGGATGTAATATTGTATCAGGGCTCTTGTTAACACACTGCCAGAATTACCAAGTGTTTTAAAGCATGAACATACTATTTACATACAATGAAGATGTGTAATGACATCAACTGAAAGATTTTGTAATATTCTTACATTATTGTAAAGTTTCATGAGAGATGGAGGTGCTAATTTAAATTAAAATAATATTGCTAATTTACTTTGTTTATTTATAACGAGGAAATTCAGCTACGGTAACATCTATTCCATCTCTTACTGTAGATGCATATTTTATACCACTTGATTGTCTGCAATAAATATTTTTCGACATTACTACCTACATACAGTACAGTACTATTTACACTAATCATTCCCTTCATTCAAGTCACTTTCTCGTCACTTCGTCTACAAGTCTTTCACAGCTCATCGACATTAGTTCAGTTTGCTGCAGATCTCTCACCAAATGTTTTCTACCAGTTCTCAGTCACTGGGTATCCCTCAACATCTCACTGCTGTTTTCCAGAACTCACTGTCATCAACAATACTCGCTGCTCTGCAGGCACACACATCAAACTCAGAACTGCTGAGCTGGGGACAAATTGTCATTCTTTTGGGAGATGATTTTCGGAACGTTCCCCCAGGGACCAAACTGAGATCAACAAGACCTTGAACTCAAGTGTTCTGGAAATAAATATTCTGTTGTCCTTGGCAGGCGGTATGGAATTGTATATTCTTTTGATATTGTGGTGGGCTGCTCGGGAGATGACCTAACTTGCTGTAATCAGTAATACTCGTGGCTTTGTCCAAAGGGGCCAATAAAAATACAGACATTTTCCGCTGGTGTATCTGCTTACCGGCCACTGCCCTGGGAAGGAAACAAGTGGCATGCCTGGCCAGAGAGTGAGGAGCATTCAGAAGCTGTGTATAGTACATATTGTAACTTCAGCGCACCTGTTGCCTGGCTCATTACAATATTAATATGAAATGGAACCATAATGGAGACATGCACTGTATGTTTCTCATGTGCACGCTAGCACGGCCGTAGAAGAACAGGTCTGGACACTCGCCTATCTAACAATGTATTTTGCTTGACCCCCTTGTTGTTTGGCTGTAGTTCGCCAAGTTACCGAGAATGTCGTACTTTTTGGCGCTGTTTTCCGGGCGGTCGGACTCAAACTCCATCCACTTTTTTCCGTTGTTAAATTTATAAAGTAAATAAAGATTGAAGAGCCTTTTCTTAAAATTGTGAGCGAAGAAAGTATTTCGTAAATTTATAAAAAATACGTTTTGATAAATTGTATATCTTAGCGGAAGGGAAGTGGGCGGAGTTTAGTCCGACCGCCGTAACATCAGCGCCAATAAAACACAATATTCTCAGTAACTTGGTGAACTACAGCCAAACAACAAGGGGGTAAAATATCCAGGCGAGTGTCCAGACCTGTTCTTCTACGACCGTGCATGCTAGTGCCCCCCTTTTCCTTCCCATGTTTCTGTTTTCTCAGATTCAGGGAAAAAGCTCGAAGTTGGTGACTGGCTACTTTTGAGTCTTGGTGCAAGCAAAGGTAATGTTTTCATGTTAAATTGTATCATGTGGGATTTAAGTTTTGGACAAAACCATTTTTTTTGCACTTGAAGAGGAAGTTATTGTTACATTAATAAAAAGTGTAAAAAGAATTTTGAGTTGGGTAATTTCTAGTGTTTCTTAGGCATAAAAATACTTATTTGTTGATTTTTTTTACAGGGTATTGAAAAAAAACAGCATACAATGTAATCTCCTGTAGAAACGGGGCCACATTAACATGAACAAAAAAAAGTCATTGGTGGCATTTAGTATGTAGGTTCACATGTGACTTATATAAATCTTGATTCCTGCTCTTGTAAGCACTCTTCGGTAGGTAGCATTGGTACAGTATCAATTACTCTAGGCCCTAGTGGTTACGATTACGAAATTAAAAATATGCAGACGAGGAATGTGATTTTGAATGACTTCTGTAAAGGGATTGTATGACAACAAAACACTTTATAGACTAGTTTACAGATGTTGAATATTTAGTAATACAAAAGATGTTATATTGCAGTGAGAAATACATGTAAGCTGGATTTTATGTACAGTAATTAATGAGTCATGAGATATTCCCAGTCTGTTGTCGCATTGTCACTAGGCCTACTTTCACTAATACCCCCATCATTGTTTTTGCCTCTGATTTAACCACGTCAGCAATATGCTAATCATGTTTCAAAGAGTACGTAATTAAATTTTAACATCTGAATGGAACCTGAATAATTTGTGATTGGGTGCATTGTATTATAATGTTGTTCTTTGTGTGAGTAACAGTCCAGTTTAGTATGGGGTCATTACAACTCTATTTTTACCAGTCAAGTAAAAAAAGTGATAGCATTTCAAACAAGTAGTTCCAGCATAACTAATAAGCCTACTTTCCTCCAAATTGGTGCAAATTAACACTAAAAATTTTAATTGTTTATGTAAATCTAAAAACGTTAAGTCATGACATACATCTAGAAACATTAAATGATATATTAATTTGTTCTCATACTGTATTCTAACATGGTGGACCTACAACAGTAAAGTTTATTAATATTTAATTCACTTTCTATTGGCAGTAGTTTGTGACAAAGGCCTACATGTATTAAAAATGATGTATTCATGTTGAAAAATCTTCAAAATCTGATGTGGTAACAAAATTTTCAAATTTTTCCACCATGTAACTAGTAGGCTAACACCACATGAACAAAATACATCAAAGTGGTACCTTTTTTACTAAAAACTTTGTGCACTGAGTTTAATAACACTATGAAAAATGGTTCCTTCGATACCTTGTGTAATCATAATATGTTAAAATGGCAATAACAAAAACAAAAGCCAAGTTAATTTATTAAGTCATGTACTTGAAACACTAGATTAATGAAATTAAAAAAAGTCCTTCAAATATACAATACTGTGCCACGTCCACCATTATGAAAATATAAACACAGAATGAAAGACATACACAAAGTCAAGTCAGCTTAATGGGTAGTAAAAGGGCGGCCAATCTTTATTGGCGCTGTGGCCAAAAAGTTATTCAAATCATACCACAGGCCACCATAGGTAATTTTAACATTGACTACTTTCCATGAGCTCAAAATTTGAACATAAGTTTAGGCATTAGCACACAAATTACACCTCATTCTGTCTATATGCAGTTTAAGGATATTCTGTGTTGGCTTACATAGGCTGTCACCTACCAACCCCAGCCATATTAACCTCAAGTCATTCGCCTATGGTCTCTTCGTTTGTTTGGTATTCCTTGAACATATTGAGTACGTAACCCTCTGAGTTGGCTTACCAGATTATCCAGCGATGGGAAGCATATGTTAACATCAATATGATCAGCTCTACTGATTAAATACTATTTCAGCAGACCACAAGGCTGTAAAAAAAATTAATATTCTAACTACTTAACAAACTGCACACTTACTGAGAGTAAAGGACATTCAACAGTAGGCCATATTCTTGCTATCAACGTAGACTCCTAATTGTGGGATGACAGAACTGCTGATCACAGAGAAGAGTTTGCTACAGGAAACTGCAAGCTGTCTACTCCATCTGGAAATCACTACAACACAGCTTCATTGCATTTGATCTGATTGTGCCTTGGCCACAATACTCTAGAGTTTGAGCTATGCCAAACCAATAATTTTATTAGTGTCTCCTCCAAATTGTATGATTGCTTTCTTAGTGCAAATGTACAATTGTCTTGAACCATTAGCAGTTCCAACTTGCTGCAACTGTAATGGTGCAGCTGTGCAAACAAGAACCATAAACAGGCTTATTTATAAATCTATAACCTCAGTCTATTACCATCCAAACACATTTTTCAAGGTGCATCGTTCTGACAGCATTCTTTATCATCGTAACTTCAGGTTATCATGTTACTTACATTCTTAAGTTTTCAGATGTCCTCCACTAAGTTCAGAATATAATTACTCAAAAAACAGGAACATTTTACATGTATTTGCAGGCATTCTTTTACAAATATTGTTGCCAAGTTGTTATAATTTTAAGACGCACATATAGCTGACTACCAAAATACGTCCAAACGATAAGATTTATGTGTATATATCGCAGTAAAGGTATCTGTGGTTAAGGTAGTGAGTCTTGTTAAACAGTAATACTATCTACAGCACTATAGGAATATAGTTATGGCTGTATCATTTTAACATGTAAGGTATACAGTATAACTAAACATTTTATATTAAATTTAACAGTAAAAATGTTTGTAATTATTTTCCTTCCAGGCCTTAGACTGGGAAGTAGAGCTTGCCTTAGTGATAGGAAAGCCAACCAAGGATGTGAAGCCAGTTGAAGCATTAGAGCATGTGTTTGGTTTCACTGTGGCTCAAGACATTACTGCTCGAGACTGGCAGAAAAAAAGAAATGGTGGCCAGTGGTTGCTAGGGAAGAGCATGGACACATTCTGTCCTCTGGGACCAGCGGTGGTTGTCAAAGAAGCAATAGGTGATGTGAATTCCTTGGGAATACGGTCGAAAGTGAACGGTGTAACGAAGCAAAATGGAAACACTTCAGAACTTATACATAAAATTGACTACCTTGTTTCGTTTCTATCACAGTAAGTTCGCTTTGAATCTGTTTGCTTTATTAAAACTGTTTAAAAATAAGGTGTTGGCATTGCTGAGATTTTGTGTAAACAACAGTTTGGGTGTCCTTGACCTCCTCTACAGTAACACCATAAGAAGAAAGTTTGTTTTCAATTTTTTTTTCTAATATGTATGGTTCACAATCTTTATTAAAACATTTAAAATCAATTTTTAAAAGAAAATTAGCTTGGCACTGGGCAAGTTTGATGTGTAAATACTACACCAAATTTGATCAAGTTTGATGTAAGATTTGGTCACAATTTATATTTGAACATGTACAGTACACTCATAATAGTTCAGTACAAAACATGGGTCATTTGATGTTCCCAATCTTGTATAGGTGCTTCGCAATAAAGAGAGCAGTTTTGAAGACCATTGTGTGTAGAAGAATAATTAAAAATTATTTATTGTGACTTAAAATGTTAACTTTTGAGTTAGTTACAATCTATACTCGTTGACTGTTACTTCTGTTGCTTTGTTTACATTAAAAAGTTGCAGGAAAGTATAAATTATGTGAGTAAAAAAGTAACTAGGGTTTTAATTTAAAAGTGCTAGGCAATTTTTTTCCTGAATCAGTAATAGTCAATCTCGCATAAAAATTCCAGTTTTTGACAGTTATGAAGACTTTCACATGTGCACATTTCTACAGTAAAATACTTTTAAATTTGATAAACTGCACAACTTGAGAGCCAGCTGAGTGTGGTTGTGCAAAAATCGAGTATGGCAGAGGAAACCACTGCTTATTACATTGCAACAGCTGTAAAAAGAGCTGCCAACACAGTCAAAGAGAGGTTTCTTATGTTTTAATCTACATGCTTTCTATGTCTGCTGGTCTTTTGTAATTAGAGTTGCTTTATTACAAACAACAGAATCCCATTATAACACTGATGCAATTCGACCCCCCTCTCCTAGTACAGCAGTTATGCTGTATACAGGTTGTGATCAGTCCATTATTTATACATACAGGAGAATGTATGACCCACTTAACAGGCTTACACTGTACTTGCATAAGTAACGAAATGTGATTTACCTAAATATATATTTTTTTCCTCTGTAGCTGTGTTACACTCTTGCCGGGAGATGTCATTTTGACTGGAACACCAGCTGGCGTAGGTGTTTTTAGAAATCCACAAGAGTTCCTAAAGGTAAAGTATTAACTTTTTAAATTTGATTTTACAGCAAAGTGTTTAGAAAAAAATCTTCAGAATACTTATCACAATAAAATTACAATGGGATTGTAATGTGAACTCTTCACATTTTCCTAATAAGATGCTAGCGAACTGTTTTATGTGAAAGACTTGAGAGGGTGTTACTCTGTAACTTATGAAATCACAGAATTTTTATCACAAATCTTCTAAATAAAAAGTTCTGTAGGCCAATATAAAAACTATAAATTCTGTTTGTCAACCTGAAAAACTGTACCCGAACACCACAGAATTGTTCAGTCTGTAAAACATTAGCAGTGGACTGTCTGTGTAATGAAAGCTAAATTTTTTAGTGTTATGTATTACAGTACAATAAAAATTTATTGAAACTGTTTTTCTGAAAAACGGATTTGATTCTGAACTTGGGGGTGAGCCAAACTTAACGTATCCTACTGTCTTGTTCACAAAACTAGTGCTGCTTGTGTGGATTACACAATTTCACGCATAATGGCTAGTGCTCACTTTCTTGTTGCTCCATTGTTTTCTTTTTATACAAAACATGCCAATTGCTAGGGTAGGCTTTAAGCGCTCAACATAGAAAAAACGTAACTTAATGGAAGAGAATTACATGGCAATCACATTAATAGACAATGCAATAGTCATTGGGTAGCTAAAGGGTAAAGGTGAAGAAATTTAAACTTTATTTCCTATTATAAATGATTTTGTAGAACGTTTGACATAAACACAACTACTAAAAGTTATGAATTAATTGAAATTACCTTCCAAATTTTAGTTTAAATGGAAAGTGTGTATAGTGCATATTACTATTTAAATTTTGTAACAATTATTTCTTTGTATCCAAATATTTTATTTCTTGTTTCAGCCTGGCGACATCATTGAAAGTGAAATCGATGTGATCGGGAAGCTAAAAAACAAAGTGGTCTGAAAGTCTGGGGTAAAATTGGACCTACAACACAAACCATTAAAATGGTTAATGGACAGTACTTCCAAATGTACTTGTTGCCCTGCAAGAATAAAATACTTGCAGGGGAATTTGTGTGTGTATTTCTACAACTGTTTACTGACCTTATTAGCACTCCTGTTCCTGTTTTTAAGCTACATCATTTACCTTCTCCATTTCAATTTGTATCTCTGATACTGCATATGCGTTGTTACACGCGCATGTATATTGAGAGCACACATTTTGTTTTCAAATAAAATAAGAGGAGAATTACAATCACTGTCAAGTTAAATTTATTAATGAAAGTATACAGATTTATCTCCTTAGTTTTATTGAAAAAATTACTTTACCAACTAAGAGGCCTGCACATTTTGTACATAGCATAAAAACTAATTCCTAAGAACAACAAAAAAATTACTGTTATGGAGCTGATAAAACAGCAAATGCCAGGACTCTATGTAGGTACAACTACGTAGAGTGGAACTCAATTTTTAAACAACTATTTTATATGCTTATTTTGTGTTTTGTAAGCTTTATTTCAAGCTTAAATCAAATTGAAACTTTACCACCTTTGGTTATATGATATAAGATCCAATGAACTGCATTAATGGGACTTCAAGTAATTCTGGTTCACAAGTAGTTTCAAATGTAGGTTTTAAGTTTTCTAATCTCTCTTGTAAAATTAAACTCATCTGAGATCACCACAGCTGACATAATCTCAACCAACCTAAGTCTTAGGTTATTTATATACATATAGTGACACACCCTTCACATTAGCTTTGCATTGGTGAGACATAGTTTGTCAGCTATGTTATCAACTACCTTAACCTGATATGTTCATACAATTTTTCAACTGACTTCAAATGGAAATTCGGCCTTTTAAGAATAATCACAAGATTGGTAGAAAAAAATAATTACAATATTAACATGCTTACATTAAAGAAATCTTAAGAAAAATAGTTTTAATAGTTTTAGCTGGTAGCTCACAGTGTTAAGAGCAAAGTCCTACAATACTCCCACCAGCATGCATAGTATGAATATGAGCAATTCCTAAAGTACGTTTTCTTGGAAATTTTAATTTGCCCTGAAAATACCAGTAGTACTAGGCTTAACCATTTTATATTACATGGTTACAAAGTTGGCAAATTTAGTGTTTTTATTACGTTGGAAAGTGTGAATTTTTTTAAAATCCATATTTAAAAATTTTTTTTTGCCTATGTTCATATTTTCTGAATGACATACAGTATATTGGTAAACTCCTCAGCCATGTATCTAACCTTAGTTATTTGGAACTTGAGTTATTCAGCACACACCTCCCTGGCTGTATATTTAAGCAATGTGCCTCACGTGCACACACAGCAACTGCCTCCCCTCCCTCCCTCCCTCGACTAAGTGCATCAAGTGCTGAGCCACACTCATAGCGCTGACATAATGAAAACAAGCGTACCGAACACAGGGCAACTCTGTACATTGCACGTAACACTTTTCAAGTGTTTGTTGAAGATCTTGAAAATTTATGTAGTAAATTTTTTTTATTGTTTTGCACTGTCTGGGAAGAAAAAATGTGTGTACCAGTTCCAGTACAAAACATAAAAAAAATTGTGTTGTGTATCAAGGAAAAAAGTTAAAGTTGAAAGTCTAAAAAAATTGGATGCTGGGGCATGATGTCGTGTGCTTGTGTTATGGTGTTGGCACTTCCACTACATACAACATAGTAACCTACATTTTTAAAATGGCTTTTCAAAAAGTATTACACAATTCCTGATATGAAAATACTTGTATATTTAAAAGAAATAATTAGAGCACGTATAACTTGTAGTAAGGTGTATACAGACTAGCTGTGGTTGACGCAAATCACAAAATAGTTAATATCATGTGCAGTGCCTTGGGTGAATTATTCATGCATCAATTATCTATTGCATGCATCCCATGTTTTATGTTTTAAATCTTCAAGAATCGTAGAAGAAATTAGTTCATACTTTTTTTTCTCAGCTTCAAAAACATATATTTAAAAATTGCTTTCATTTTAAAATCATTTTCTGCTTTTTAATCTTGTATGTGTAAAATTTTGCAATCAATTTTATACAACCAAAATTGATACTAAGCAGACACACACTCCAGTTCTGAGCTTTGTCAAAAGTTTCAAATGTCTAGCTCATTGGGAAGTTAGTTTAACATGTTATACTAATATTTTTAAAATTTAAGAAAACACTGTACAACTGTTTTCCTTCTTATATTGCATTGTCATCGAGTTCTGAGCTATGTTTGGAGTTTCAAGTGTCTAGCTTATCAGAAAGTTAGTTAGAAATTCATTGCAAAATTTGTACCAGACAGACAAGAAAGTAAGTTTATAAAAATAAAAATGTGGTAAAAACCAACTTGTGAAGTTTTACACAGCCAGCAATAGAAAATCATCAAGGTGCTGAGCAAAGAGAGTGAGTGAGAAATTTTGGTCAGCGCTTAACATCCAGGTCTTTAGTGCTGGTGAGGGATGACATGAGGTGAGTATGGAGCAGCACCGGAATAAAAGGACGGGGGAAACGGGAGGTCCCTGAGAAAACCCGCCGACCAATGTCATCGTCTGGCACAATTCCCACATACGAAAATCTGGGGACCGACCTCGCCGGAATCAAACCCAGATCATCTTGGTGGAAGGCGAATGGTCTGACCATTCGGCTACCATGGGCACCATAAAAGTGCAGAACTTGGCAAGGTGTTAATTGAGTGGTTTCAGCAACATCAGAGTAAAAGTGTAAGCATTTCAGGTGCATTATTAATGGACGACTTAAGGTACTTGCCCTCTTACGTCACCACGTCACGATGACAAAAGAGGGAAGGGATGAACTGCTGGAAACAGAAGCCATACCTTTCACTGTGCCATAAGGGAAACAGAGGGTCAGGCATGTGTTTATAGCTGGTAAAGCAAAATGGTTCAGTATGAAAAAATTCTTGTTTTGCAGAAGTAATAAATTTTACACATTTTCATGTGATAATACAAGTTTTAAGCAATGGAAAGCGAAGGTTAGGCGGGACAATCGGTCATCTCCCATAACACTGGCGATGCGCATGTGCTCAAAATACTTAGTTGAAAGTGATTACCGAACAGTTCTCAGTGGTTTTAAATTTCTTAAAAAAGATGCTGTATCAAGTATATTTACTTATACATCACCACGATAGTTCTAAACAACTTTGTCGAAAATTGAAGTATAAAAGTGGTAAGTAAAATGCCTGTGCCTTGTTATGAAAGCTGTAGCATTTTATTGTTTAATGTTTCATGTATCTTTGAACTGTGTTTTAAAATGCACATTTTACTAATTAATTAATACACAAGGACTTTCTTAAAGTTACCCTTCCTTAGTTCAGATGTAGGAAAACGTTATATTGAAATAATAATTCACTTCTCAAACACTAACCATAGACTTTAAATGCAAGCTCCTCGACAGTTGTTAGAAGCCTACGTGCATAGCATACTTTCTCATGTGATACTTGTCTTACATGTAGACCATAAACAATTGCAAGCACATTTTATACTTAAATTAATTCTTTCTTCAAATCAATGTAGGCGTACTTATTAAATGTAAATAACAGCTGTTAACTATTATACATGATGTATATTTTGTCTGTCTATAACAAATAGGCCTACAGTTTACATTAATTCCTTGTACTGTAAAATATGACATTCGTGGAATAATGTTACGTACTCGTTAATATTTTTAGCCAACTGTACTTGATGTGAAAAATGTTTCCAAGAGACTGTAAGTACCCATACTAAAGCAAATACTTTGAACTGTTAAAAATATACAGAATTACAACATTCAGTATATAATTAATTTTCCACAAAACAAGAGATGTCAAAAATAATAGGCCTATGCTATGCTACAACTTCTCTTTAAACTACTGTAAAGTTAATTTATTGTTTATAAAAAATACAGTTCATACTTTGTACATTGTTGAAGGTTATGGCGGGTAACTAAATATTCCCTACACTTACATGTTATACATAAGGTTTTCAGCGTTGCTGTACCGACATTTGGGCATGAATACTTTTTGAAATTAATTATATTGTTGCCAAGAATTAATCTGCACGTCAAAAATGCAGATAATGTATTTTTTTGTATACTGTCTTGTGAATGTTATTTTAAGCAATTTTATTATACCAAGTGAAGCCTTCCACCTGTAAACGTCTCAAATGTTTTACTTATTGTGCGCCGAATTGGCAGATTTAGTAGACAAAATTATCATGCGGCCCAACTTTGTATCTAAAAAGGATGACTTATATTATTGATTTGAATGTAAAGGATACAGACAAACAGGGCTGTCCAAATTTAACGATAAAATGCCACAAAACTAAGAAATTAGCAAATCGCCATGTCGTCGGACACGGCGTTAACCTACGCTTAGTTTATTTGCCATTTACACTTCACAATTTTTGTTTGAACGTGATATATGCCTTACGAATTTAACAATTATTATTTCATACTTAAACGTGAATATGAGTTGTAAAAGCATGACCAACTTATTTTGTATACGACAATATTTACTGATGTAGGCCTAACCGCGAAAGCACCATGCATGTTCAGTTTTCAAAGAGTGGTTCATATTTAATACTGGCGTAAGTTGCAAAATACGTACCCTACTTTACGCGCATAGTATCCAAGTGTAACGTGAAACTCGTTATCTATTTCTTCACTGGGTCATTCCATTCCAAATCCACCAAAAAAACTAGTTTTGACACCCACCGTCTCAGATTTTGACGAAACTTGGCATGGTTGTTCTATTCATTGATGTAAGTAACCGTACCAAATAGTTTTGCTCTATCTCTAATGGTTTAGATTTTACAGCCCCTTAAAGTTTATGGATTATTGGTGTTTTAATCGTTTGGCCACCTTCAACTAGATTTGTTGTCCGATGTAAAAAAAAATATTCATATTTTTTTGTAGTTACTAACCAACTTGTCTGAAAGTTTTTTTCAATTTAGATCAATGTTGCAGGAATAATATGAAAAATGAACAAAACTACTCAGTGTTTGAAAAAATCTTGGTGTCAATTTTATGATTATCGAATCAAAATGTAAAGTTTTACGGAAAATGGAAAATCTCATAAAGGGAAAAAAGATAATCATGAAATCTCTGTTTTGTTTTTGTTCTAAAGGATATGTTCTACCACATTAAACAGTAAAATTTGTGTTTTTTTTACTCCTTTCTTTTTTTTTCGCTTCAAAGCACTAAAATAGATTAATTATTTAATTTTATTAAAAAGTGGTTGTTGGCCGCTATTTGACTGCCCGTGTTTCTAAATTTCATACAGATGATTAAAACACCATATTTTCCTTTTGATATCCCACATGCTTTGTTATAAAATATTTTACCTTACTTTCTGCTTCCTGTTTCCCACACTGTCAAAGCCCTGCATACCTGCCATGATATCAACCTGTTCCCTCTCCAGTCACAAATACGTAAACAACTGGCCTCAGTAATGAGAAATTCAATTTAAATATAATTATTAAATTACACATAAAACATTTGTGGGTGTACTGACAAATACATTCAATTCTCCTATGTTATTAAGGCTTACTGTTCTTGCAGTTGTAACAGTGTTAGGTCATTGTACTTTAACTGTCTTCTATATTGTCAAATTTTGATTGGATACTTGACATAACATTCTTGAGAAAACTGATAGGTTCTTCCAGTCATTGTTTTTGGCAGTTCCACCATAGCAATTATATATGAGGAATGGGCACAGCACATGTATCTTCTTTCTTGGGCCAAAAAGAATGGTGATAGTCCGCGACATCTTTTTGTTCAGCATTTACCTCATTCACAACGCCAAAGTACCAGAAGCTGTCATAAACACAAGCAATGAAACATCCAGGGTACAAATCGTCTAATTTCACGAGAAAGTTTTGCTGAGTGTTAAATAAATTAAAAACAATAGCTGCTTTTTTATCCTTGATAATTCTTCTAGCCTCAATTGTTTGTGAATCATTTTGTGGCTGAAAGTTGTGAAATGATCTTGACCTTGGAATAGTTTGAGCACCTTTGAAATGACTTTCCAAAACAGGACGAGTCAATTTAACTTCTTCTTTAGAAAAAAAAAATGGAAACTGATATTTTCAATTCTAGTCTTGCAGAAGTCAAACAGTTCAGTCACTGTTAGAATTTGTCTTTCCAGAAGGTCGTTGAAGACTCTCTCCGAGCTATGCGTTTCACCGTACCCCCTACTCCGTCGCATTCTGTTTTGCCATGGCTGGTCGCAAAAAATGACCACTGAGTTCTAAGTAAAAAATCTCTCTCATGCAGACACAGGTTTATAAAGTTGTATTTATTTTTATATTAGGCTACACACCCATCACTAAAGTAATGAATCTCTTTAATGTGTGGATGTTTCTCTTTCAAAAAGGCTGTCATAGTTTTTTGGATTTCGTACACCATACTTACGTCATGTTTGAGGTCATCAGATATGGTGCAAAAAGGTAGAACATGTTTTTTGCCAGTTGCATCCTTGCAGTGAATGATAACAGGTTGAATAGTCCATGAATCTGAGGTCCAGTGGTAACCTTGGGCTTCTTCTTGTATAGTGAAAGCATAATTTTCACTGAAGTTCATTGAAATTACAGCAACATTGGAAGGAGCTGTTTCCTTTAAACTTTTAAAAGTAGATGCTTGTGATTTGGCTATGTAAGAATGAGGTATTAATTTGTTTAGTTTATCAACTAAAGTTTCTATAAATTCAACAACAGAGCTGGAACACCTTATCATTTCAGTTCGATCTGTGGAAACCCACAGACTGAACTCAATAACGTCTTCATCGTCATATTCTTTAAACTTCGACTGTAAAAGTGGACAAGGTTATCTTTTGATGGACATTTGTCACAATGCTTTAACATACATTCTCTTGTTGCTCCATCTCAAACCATGTGCAATATCAGTTCTTTGTAATCCCCCTTTATACCTGCTCTGTGAATCAATAAAACAACATTTTGGTGGATTGTGCACAAACATACTAAGTATGTGCCACAAGAGGCAGCTAAAACACACCATTTAGGTCTCAAGAAACAGAATTTTGAAAAACAGATTTTCAAATTAGGATGCTCCCACTTAAAACTTTGAGTGTAGCTCAGAAAGATTACACAAAATCAAATGCTTTCTCTCATAAACCTTTTTTCCTCACGACATCCTTCATCACTGGTAGAATTCTACAATGTTCATCACTCTGATAAAATTGTTTCTCTAAATCAATAGTTTCAAGGCTTAGCTGTTTCCCTCGCCTAGGATCTGGTTCGGCTAAAAAACTCTTGTCTTTAAACACTTGTTGAGCCTTACAAACCGAATAATCAGATGTGTTGAAAGTTTCTTTAATTTTTTTTTTCTTGACCACAACAGAGAAGCTGGTATTGTCAACATTTGAATCTGTATTTTTCTTGACACACCTATCATTTCATTTTTACACTAGTTTATCCATGTCTTCACTGTTTTGCAACACACTTTTTTCCAAGTACTTTTTTCTTCTTCTGACAAATCAACTTCAAGAACAGATTGAATTTTTGATTTTACTTTTTCATTAACTTTCTGTAACTTTTATTTAGCGTAACGTGATTTGCTATGATCACCAAGTGCAGTTTGATTGTTGAACATCCAATTCCATGAAAGGAAGAATTTAGCTCCTCAATTACAGTATTTTTTTTAAGTTGCTTTAGTTTATCTCTAAATGTTAGTCCTATATTGTTTGTTCATTCTCGCAGTAATCATTACTCTCAACCTTGTCAGCTTCTTTATCATTTAAAAGTTTATTCCTGTACAATGCACAAAGTTTCTGACCAGGTTTAACCTTGTACCCTTTTGATACAATGATTCTGCTCTGTTGTACAGTTACAACACTGAAGTGCCTTTTTAATAACAGTTTTATGTCTTTTGAAATGATCACAACACACCTTTTGTAAGAATTCATACTTCTTTAAAAACACACTTTCATGATGAAGGCAAACAGTTTTTAACTTGTTAGATTCACATCTTCATCTCAAAAGATTCAAATCATCTTCAGAAAGTTTTTCAATACGGTACCTTTTACAGACTTTTCCTCCATTGTTCAACAAAACATAACAACAATGCACATTGGTACTAATTTAGTTTATAAAGAAACACAGAAATACTATCGACAACACTCATTTACTTTACTGAAATGCTTAAATCACTTGTGTATAAGCACCAATCTTGCATTATTCACCGACAACTGCCTGAGACTGACTGACATAGAATGCTGCTGTGAGGAGAAGGCAGGCTCGGACATGCTCAAGGTCTCTCTCTCTCTTTCTCACTCACACCCTGCCTTTGTTCTCTCTCTATATACAGGGATCAGTTGCTAGCCTTCATTCTTATCTACTGGGAAGATCTTGCATCTAGCTCTGGAAGAGGGTGGGCACTGTAGAAGGAGGAAGGGGTGTGTTAAGTCCTCAGCCAGACACAAACACAAGAAAATAGGTAAACAACACTGGCAATTGTTTATGTATTTGTGACTGGAGAGAGAACAGGTGGATGTCATGGCAGGAATGCAGGGCTTTGACAGCGTGGAAAACAGGATGCAGAAAGTAAGGTAAAATATTTTATAAAAAAGCCAGTGGGATGTCAAAAGGAAAATATGGTGTTTTAATCATCTGTGTGGAATTTAGAAACACAGGCAGGCAAATAGCGGCCAGCAACCACTTTTTAATAAATTAAATAGTTAACCCATTTTTGTGCTTTAAAGCAAAAAAAAAAAAAAATATCAAAGGAGTAAAATAAACCACAAATTTTACTGTTTAATGTGGTAGAACATATCTTTTAGAACATAAACAGAAAAGAGATTTCATGATTATCTTTTTCCCTATATGAGATTTACCACTTTCCGTAAAACTCTACATTTTGTTTTGATAGTCACAAAATTTACACTTTAAGATTTTTTTTATGGCCCCAAATAAACACTTGAATAGTTTTGTTCATTTTTCATATTATTCCTGCAACATTGATCTAAACTGGAAAAAATGTTCAGACAAATTGGTTAGTAACTAACAACTACAAAAAAATACAAATTTTTTTCCATCAGACAACAAATCTAGTTGACGGCGACCAGACGATTACAACACCAATAATCCATAAACTTTAAAGGGCTGTAAAATCTAAACCATTAGAGATAGAGCAAAACAATTTGGTACGGTTACTTACATCAATGAATAGAACAACAATGCCAAGTTTAGTCAAAATCTGAGACGGTGGGTGTCTTTTGTAGTGGGTAACAATACGTCTTCATAAAAACAGCACTATCACTTCTGGTTGTCCACACATCTTTGTAACACGATGACACTAACAAACAGTAGCCTTCAATATGCTGCTTCGTCCATTTGAAAACGGATAAGGTACATGGGTTTCGTGTCTTGTCAACAACGACGTCATTAGAGACGGTTACATACAACTTGAGTCAATAACAGGCGCTCGGAGAGCAGTTGGCCACTGCCTTTGTTAAGGAACCATCCCAGCACTTGCAGGAAACCATGGAAAACGGAAATCAGGATAACCTGAGCCTGGGATTGAATCCAGTTCCTCCTGAATGTGAGTTTAACGTGTTACTGTTGTGCCACCTCACTCAGTTTTAATGACTAAGCTGTGGACTAATAGACAACTACAGAAAAAATTATGTTTGGGAGATTGTCATAAGTGTACATTACAGTGATATTGGTGACGGTGATCCTGAAAATGATGATCCTGAACTTACAGAAGACAAGTGATAAAGTTTATTTAAACACACAATGTATGTTTTGGACAATGGCTGGAAAGGTCGCTAGGCCACTAATTACAATTTTAAAAAATAATAGGGTTGCACAAGTACTTACAGGTGGCACTTGCAGATAGAAAACACATACACACAGATAGTCGAACACATTTCTCCGTAGAAGCGCGGTCACGTTTCGCTGACTACATTGGCTTCATCGTGGTGACGAGTGGAGACACATTGAAGACTATTGTCCGGTGCGCCGAGTTTTAAACTTGCCCTAGTCTCGCCCCCTCCCCCTTTGTACTAATACAGTAAAATATAAATGTGTGACTTGGGTGTTAAATAGTCTACTTAACTTTTTCTTTAAGTTAAAATTGTTTTACTAAATCCTCTGAAATTGGTGCTTTTTGGATAAGAAGTAATATTAAAAGTGGTGAGTGATAACACTACAGCATTTTGTTTGTTTTGAACACTATTTATACTGTTCAGTTAAAATATATTGTGAGTATTATGCTACTAAGAAGCAGAAAATTTGTATGGAATGTAATATAATACACAAACAGGGATTTTTCTTATAGGTAATACCAGCAAGACTGTACAGGTTATGATTTTATAAATGTATCCCATGCCCTTATTATTTTTCCAATGTTTCTCCATAGTCTTATCCTTGTCTTACTGTGTAACTATTGTAGAGGCAGGTATTGTAATAAAAATTTGTTCAATAGTATTCATCTCTCTTCTTTATTCTGTTGTCATAACAGTGATATTGAACCTGATGTGAAATATGCCAAACTACTGTAGGCATCCAAACCCCTTTTACAATTAACGTATCACAGCCAAGTCTTAAGAGAATGTAGAACAATTCTGGTGTCTACATGAACGTACTCTGTAATTAGGAACCAAAGTAGCGAAGATATTTAATTGGTAATTATTTTATAAACTTACTTCCTTTTGTTAATCATGTGCTTTAGGATTACACCAACACACTTGTAAAATTAGATACTGTATGTATTTGTGAACTAGCAAAAGATGAATATAATTCTTTGTGCATATCACAATCATAAACAGTTAGCTCATAATATCAATCTAACTGGATATTTAAAAAAAAAAAAAAAAAAAAAAAAAAAAAAAAAAAAAAAAAAAAAAAAAAAAAAAAAAAAAAAAAAAAAAAAAAAAAAAAAAAAAAAAAAAAAAAAAAAAAAAAATGGTAATGATGCCAATATAAGAAGTAACCTTGACAGTGTTGGTTGGACAAGAATAATTTCCGAAATGTAAATTTATTATTCAACAATAGTACATAACAATGTGAAAACAGCACTACACCAGTAGGCAACATTAAAATCAGTAAAAATTACCTGATGTTTTTCTTCACATGATAATCATTGCCAATGTGTCAAATAGTGTTTATGGCAGAGGTTTTTTCCTTGTTACAAAATACTCTTCCCTAGTATGGTATGGTTCATATGGATCATCAACATAATAACGAGGTTTGCGCCAAAACTTTGTCACCATCTTGTCAAGTAGGTAGCTCTGAGTTGAATTGCAGAAAACATGTTGCCTGAGTCTGCGTTTCAAACGATCAGTTTTCTTCCACATAGATCTGTGGCGACCAGCTCTTGTTCTAATCCATGCACCCCTAATGGAAAATAAATCATACAGAACTTATATCAAGACAAGAACCTTGCTCAGTAAAGCATACAAATTTACGCAAGTGATTTTTAGTAATCCACAGCCATACTGTAAACTTAAATCATGTGGTGGATATACATAAAACACACATAGCAGAAACAATTGCACAGAAAAACTAGTTTGTACAGTACTTAAATGTTCAACAGATTTACAGTGGTACTTGCACTCTTTTAAACCCTATGAATAGAAAATGCACGGAGGTACATCACAATAGTAAATCAGGAAATACTTAATTTTATTATATGTATTATTGCGCGGGACTCAGGTCTGGGACCCTGGCCGTGGGAGAACGTGGGGTTGTATAGAAGCAGGCTTGGTCAACAAGAGGGAGGTTGTCATCAAGAAATGTCTCCAGTTAGGTCTTCTAACACATTACCAGTAACAGACCTCACCCTGACACCTAGGCCTGCTTATAAACAACACGACCTTCACAAGCCAGGGTCCCAGAGCTCGGTCCCGCACAGTACAGGTTTCGTGGTTTTTTAATACGAGAATTTTGTATGGAAATTACTACTTTTGTGGATTTAAATTTTGTAAAGCTTTTCCTACACTTAAAGATGATGGTACGTATTTAAAAATCTACTATATGATATTTGGGAATTCTTTTAAGGTTCACACACATACGCATGCACACACGTGTGTATACGTGTCAGTAGCGGCCGGCATGTTACAGCACAGATGCACGTGAAAACCAAGTTTCCTGTAAAGCATTTTTGTAAACTATTCTAACATTCTTGTGTGTTTTGTAGTGCCAACACAGTTTGTAATGTTTGCCTCACCAATCACAAAAGCATGGAATTTTTATCCTGAAAAAATTGCAATGTTGCTACACTGTACATAACAGAGTCATGCTCTTGTCTTGGCCTCTCTGTGCATGCACACGACAGAATGACATCATCTCTTGGGGAGTTTTAACATTGAATTGTTCATACCAGTTGATTGTGGAAACGGTTCCTTCTTTCACCTCTTGGTGGCAGTACCTACTGCCGCAGCCAGTGTTACATCCCTATAACTTTAAACACCTTGCTAGATGCCAGCAGTTATGCTTTGTCTAATACCAGACCAAACAAACACTCTGAACAAAAATGTGACACAAGCCTTGAGTAAAACTGGTGAGGAGACACTCTGTGGTTTTAAATGTAAACCAAATGTCAATGATATAGAATGCAGGTAATTAATGTATACTAGCACAAACACTGTTTTTACATATTGCACCCTTGATATGAAATGTTACCGGATAAACATACTAGGAAATAATAATTTTAACGTTGGACGTTACAGATAATGAAAATTAAAAATATAATTTAATTACCAAAAATGATAATCCCACAATTAAATTTAAACTTAGTAGAAAATTACTGTATATATGGTTATTTAAGATCCACGTTCAAATTTGCCTGGAAATAAAATACTTTAAAGGAAAATGAGAAACAATTTTCAGTGTTAGTAATAAAATTTTAAACCCAATTTTGTAGCACGAAAAGTTTATTAGAACAGCACAAAATTTAGTGTGAAGGAACAATTTGAGACAGTTTTTTAACTAGAAATTTTCTTTCGTAATTATTTTTCGAGACAATGTGTGAACATCCATTATCTGAGTTAACCGGCTGCTACTGATACATGTGCAGTTATGTGTATACACACGCATACAGAAACAGACACATCCTCCCTTACCTGTAACAACAGGTGAAATCAGCAGCTAACATTACATCATCTTAACATATACAGCCTATTAACTTCTAAGATGTACGGCTCAAGATATGAGATATAACAGTATGGCTGATAACATTACACGTAGATGAACGGATAGGCACTGTAGGCTAAGCAAGATAAAATAATAATTGGCCTTGCGGGGGAAAAAAATGCAGACAGAGGATTTTTGGTATAGTCCTTCATTTTAACGAAGGAATAAAATATCAAAAGTAATATTGGATTTGAGCTGTGCTTGCTCCATTACACTGTAAAAAAAATGTCCAATGAACACTTTTTGCAGTGCAACACAGTTAAAAATTGTTTAATTGTAAAGTGTGCTTAGTAAAATTACGAAATACCATAAATGTATTTATTATGACGAGAACATTGTGTTACCAACATTTCATGCCGGGTTAGTCAGTGATGTAATAAACAGACTATGTAGTTCATAAGTAACAACTAGATCATAACAGTATCAGCGATGCTACATTATTCGACTGCCTGCAGCACTGCAAAAGAAAAACATGCAATTAAGTATTTATAGTAAAGATGTGCAACTTGAGTCAGAGTATGAGGCAAAATTGTAAAAATTGTTTAATATATGAGATGACTAATTACAGTTTGTACTTTGAAAGGATAATTGAAATAGATATAGTTAAAAAATCATTGTTGCACAGGTGAGAGTTTTATGTAAATGAAAAGTATGCCAAAGTAAATTTCGGCAATACAGAACAGCGTGTTGATGTAAGAGATTTCAGAACAACCTGACATGATGGTGGAGCGAGTAAATTGAGAAAATGGTTGAAAAGTTACAATCCTTCTACAGATGTGTGGCAGGTAATGTCAATAGCAACAGGTGTTAACAGGCGATGAGAGAAAAGAAAGTAACATTCTGTAGCAATTACAAAGACACAAAGCTTAAATGCAGTAACAAGGTGGTTCCACTTCCGACTGTCAACAGCAGTTTAAAGATACACAATTCAATTATGCCAGCTGGTCCACTCTTGCTCTTCCAAAGAATATATACGTTCAGGAAAAGTGAGTACTAATATTAAAGCTGCTCCACTGATAACTTTTAATGTAACTGGAGCGTAGAAATTAATAATTACATATTTTATAATTATTTAAACATCTCTTAATTCAAATAACAGAAGTCTCATTATAACAGCAAAACCCTTAATGCTGCGGAATCAACTACGACACTAATTTCTGTAGCTATTTTAGGGACTACAAATGTAGTTTCTGGTTGGTAAAATGTCCTGAACTTGTCGTTGAACATTGTCAAGAGTGTGTTTTGTTTTTATAGATCAAATACTGGAGGTGCGTTTTGTAGTTAGGTAAAAATAACTATAATTTTCCAACATGCAACACTTTTCTGAGGACAATCAGACAGTCCCCTTATTAGTTCAAAGAAAATTCATTACTTTCTTAGTGCATATTTATGTAATGCACCTGTAAAAATTATCTGATTGTGAACTGTACATAATTATTTTAAGCGTGGAGAGAAAAAAATAAAAGCTGAAATTTATATAGTGACTGCAACACTGCAAATTTGACTGTACTCAACAAAATTCAGTAAGCTGGCCTACTGATTTCATTCAAAGGCCTATTGATTTCATTCAAAAGAGTAACAACGATTTGTAAGAAAATTAAAATTTAATTATTTCCAAGAATTCAACTTCATTTGGATGCACAACTTTTAACTATACATTTTGTGGTAGTACGATTGAGATCACACTACCATGAAATAATTGTTAACTCCATCTTCAAACTGCTATTGCGGGACAACTATCACATTTACGATAACATTGCTTACTATCTTTTTTGTAGTAAATTTAACTGTCTTAAACTTTTATTAAACTCATATGTTAAAACAAAATGAATGTTAACAGTATTGCACTACAAAAAGAGTTTTTGCATATTTTCTACAGCTCGGATCCAATATGAATTACCGATGTTTTATTCCTTACATCAAAATGGTGTGTACCAAACATCACCTCTCTGTGATTTTTTCAGAAGTAAAAGCCTAAAATGCCTTGCCTGCTGTACACACAATAATACTGCTACTGCATCATATAAGGTCCTTGTTACATGCGTAACATACTGCAAAACTCAGCATTCATAACAAGTATTCTGGTTACTGATTGGAAAGTATTAGTGATGGAAACAATTTCCTTCTATATTAATGCAAATAATTTCAATGAAGTTTTTATATTTGCAGGGATTACAGTAACCTTTCCTCAAAAGTTCACATCATTTACAGATGGAACCAGAAACTCAGCCAACACTCTGTGAGAACAATCACAAGTACATGTCAAATTTAGGACTTAAAACTACAACAAAACAAACAGAAAACTAAAAACAAACAGTACATCATAAAACATGGACCCGATTGCACACAAATAACAGCACATAAAGCAATAATAGCAACTCGTCTATACCAAGCAGCTTACCAATGAAGTCTGTAGAAGCGATGAATTACAGCTTTAACAGTTTTCCTTTTTCCTTTACGAAGAGAAAATTTAGTAACAGTTCGAGATTGTGGCTGCAGGATGCTTGGTGAAGCAATAATGGTTGGAGAAATTAATGTCTTATTCAGAAGGTGACACCTGTGAATAAATAAAAATATCTCTGTACACTGGCTTATATTTCTGACAACCATAACTTCTTAAAATAAACTCATCATTGATGGAATTTTTACCAGAAAAAAGTGAAACTAGATTTATGCAATGAAGTTTGAAAATAACTTAAACAAGCAGTTAAGACATCCTAACATGAATAAATAATTATCTAAGAACAATATTGGATATACTTTACAATACGCAGCAGCATTATTTACGTAATGCCGTGGTCACACAATGTTCAACAGTTGTATGCTTAGCTCACAAACTAGACAATGTCGTTCATATTATTTGGTCGGTTACCGTACTACAAACTATACTTCGTGTGCACTATTTGACCATTAGTTAATATTGTGCCACAGTGAAAATTAACTTCACTATTCAATGAGACAGAATGAAACTGAGAAATAAAGGTCTTACATCCTAAGAAACTATTTAATTATTACGAAGCTTAGGTGTGTGTGTAGTATATAAATGTGTGCTATATAGATTTACTGTGGCTAAATATTGTAACGAGTCAGCGCTCTCGTGGGCATCGGGCAGAGCAACTTGACAAGCCACGCAACCTTCCCCTCTCCTGCTCGCTATCTACAGTCCCGGCGGTGAGATGGCAGACTGCTCACCTCCTCCTTCCCCTACCCTGCTCGCTATCTTCATTCCCGCGACGAGGTGGCGGACTGCGCTCCTCACCCCTCCATCTTCCTGCCCCTGGCAACACTGGTCACTCAGGCCTGGTTTTAACGTCGCCAGCCTTCTGAATGGACGGGCACCTATCTGTCATCCGGTCATTCGGGACAAGCATTCAGCTCAGATGTAACTGAATGTCACCGTAACACCTAGAATGTTCAGCTTACATCAACCAGCATGATCGGCGAGTTCTGAGAATATTCTGGGCGTCGTCGCGGGCAACTATAAATACTGGCCTACTGCGAGTAGAGACAAGAGGGATTGCGGTGTTTAGCTGGTGAGTGTTCGTGACGGATGCATCAAATATCATAGGTAGTGGTAATGTAGTTCTTGCCCCGTGGCTGTCGACCCAACAATCTGGAATTAGGGTCTTATCACTCTACTAGACAGGTTTCCTCTGCTGCATCCCAGCAGCATTAATTTCCTGCACTCCCATTCAGCTTTATCACCCACCGACCCTACCTGTATGTCCCATTTTATTTGCTGATGACATAAGTACCGCAGTCTCTGGCGAATCAGTAAAAGAACTTAGATAAATAACAAGTACCACATTTATAGAGTTGAATTCATGGTATCCTGCCAACAAATTAAAACTTAATCTAAAAAAAAAAACCATTATGACTTTTTTGACAAAGAACAGAAAACGGATCAACATAAATATTAACCAGTAGTGTGGAAAAAATCAATAAACATCTAAAACTAAATTTGTTGGCCTACAAGTGGATACTTGTCCACATTGTGTAACATATAAAGTGCGGAGAGTATTATACGTAACTTCACCTCTCTCACTCATACACCAGACATGAGCTTATTGGGCTCGCAATACTATAACGAGAAATGTCAGTCCTTGCCCAGTCTACAAAATTATAATATTTCTAAGAAACAAAGTAGCACATGGAAGTTTACTTTCAGGAACTTTATATTGTTTAAATTTC
>PNEQ01000013.1:41580-59160 GCA_003012365.1 Medauroidea extradentata
CACAAATCTTCTGTTTTAGACAAGAAGGAAGAATACGTTTGAATTTATGAAGGTGTTTAAGTTTGTAGTAGCCTGTTCGGAGAAGACATGAGAAATGTTTATTCCAGGAGAGGTTTGGGTCGAAAGTAATTCCAAGATTTCGGTATTTCTCGCATTTGGGGATTATACTTTCACCGATTTTAATTGGACAGTTATGGTCTAATTTTTTAAACAGATTATTTGTACCAATTATCATATATTTACACTTATTTGCGTTTAATTTCAATTTTTTTTTTTTCACACCAGCTATTTAAATGTTCTACATCTTCATTTATTTTCATTATAGCGTTTGAAATTTCATTAGGACTACTTTCGATGTATAACTGTGTATCATCTGCGTACTGATGACATGATACATGTTTTAAGCATTTCGGTAACTCTGCAACATAAATAGAGAAGAGAATTGGGGCAAGAATACTTCCCTGCGGTACACCGGATTGTACTTGTCTTTCATTTGTCTTTAATGTGCCTGTGGCGGTTGCTAACTCGACTTGTTGTTTGCGATTCATTAAATAGTTCTGAAACCACCTGTAAGTTCTCTGTGATACGCCAACTTCAGCGAGTCGCGACAGTAGAATATTATGATCTAGAGTGTCGAAAGCCTTAGAGAAGTTTAGGAATACTATTATCAGAACGTTCGATTTATCAAGCGCCTTGAATGCATTGTCCGTTACATCACTTAGTCATGTACGTGCTGTAACCTTTGCGAAATCCTGACTGTTTGTCGTACAGAACATTTTTCTTCTCTAGCATTTCGCTAAGTTGCTTATGAACAAGTTTTTCAATTATTTTGGAGACAGTGGGCAAGATACTGATGGGGCGTAAATCTTTGTATTCGCGAGGTTCCGTGACTTTTGGTAACGGTATTATTTTAGACAACTTCCATTGTGTGGGATATACTGAGTTTTCCAGCGAAAAATTCATTATGTTCGACAATACTGGTATGCAGTATGGTGTACATAATTTGACCATAAATATACTTATGCCATCGCCTTACAGCTGTTGATATGATGCTGTTTATCATTTTATATATTTTGGAATCCCTGACAGGTGTTAAATTTAAACCATCTTGACAGAATGTAGGCCTATGTGTTATGATCTGTGGAGTAGAGGGGAAGTGTTTACAAGATTCTATAAAGTAGTGATTAATTTCATCCAGGTTTTGCAGTTCAGTAGGGATTGTTGAGTTACGAGACATTGTAACATTAGGCCTAAATGATTTAAGGTCTCTCCAGAGAGTGTTTGGGTTTTTGTGCTTTTCAACCGAGCGCGTAAAATACGAGAGCTTGCATTTTCGAACTAAATATTTGACTAAATTTCTTAGTTTTTTATATTCTTGTAAACACTCTTCTTTTCTAGTTTTCATATAGAGTTTCTTGGCCTTGTCCCTTTCCTTCATCTTTTCCTTTAGTTCACTTGTAATCCAGGGCGCGGTTTGTTTTTTTCGTTTAACTCGTACTATTGGGACATGTTTGTCGAATATTGTGTATATGCAGTCATTAAATGCCTCCACTTTTTCGTCAATGTTATCCGACTGATATACCTTGCTCCACTTTATATGGCGAAGGTCATGAGAGAAGGAGTGTGCATAGAAATTATTGTAGCTACGAGTAAGTTTGTACTGCAAGACTGGGCTTTCGACTGGAAATTCGTACGTTAAATATACCATATTATGATCCGTAAAACCTAGCCTTACGTTTTGTCTAGATGCGAGTACTTTCTGGTTATCTTTGACTATTATTAGGTCTAATAAGGTTTCAGTAGTAGGCGATATTCTAGTTCGTGATTTTATTAATTGGGTGAACCCGTAAAAACTTATACAAAGTCATACCAACCTGAACGACAATGCGCGAAGACTAACTGAATATAATAATAATAATAATGATAATAATGTGCAATTGGGCAACTGCCCAATGGCAAGCAGTAACCTCATCCCCAATCCCCTCCTAAACCTTTCAACCCTCCTCTCACCTCGCCAACTCCTCCGAAAGCAAATTCCACTCCCTCGCCGACCTCCTAAGCACTGACTGCCTAGCCCGCTCTGTTCTGCTCCTAATCACTTGGATCTTCTTGCTGTTATCACCTCTTTCTCTATACTCTGCCTTAGTTAACAGGCAACCTACCCCATTCTCCCTCTTCATTCATCACCTGTACATCCTGACCAGACTTTATATTTTTCTCCTTTCTTTCAACGACTTCCACTCCAGTTCTTTCCGTATCACAGACGGCAGTAAGTTGCTTTCATCCTTACCTGCCTGCCCTTGCCTTCTCCATTTATCCTTCACCCACCTTGCTGTCTGTCTTTGCACTTTCTCCAGCTCCCGCACCTCTAATTCCACATACAGGTCCCACTCTGCTGACGCATATTCTAACATTGGTTGTACTATTGCAATATATTTTTTTTCTTTCACTGCACTAATAATGTCCTTCAATATCTTTTCCAGCATGTCCTAGAGCCCTTCTCCATTTCAACACCATTCTCTCTACCTGCTTTCTCCACCATCAAGTCACTCTGCATCATTATGCCTTCTTGATACTTGTATTCTGAGGTATCTCCTTCCACCCCATTTGTATATGTCCATAATACTAACCTTCTATCCCGTAAATACGGGATCTCCTGTTTCTCCCGTCTTTCTCATTCTGGTGCTTCACTATAACTATAGGGCTTCATTCTGTCATCCTTGAAAGGGGTACGCAGATTACCTACGGGCACCTAGTCATAAAATCAGCATTTGGGGCACGATATCCTAGCCAGGTGTCCTCACAATAGAATATTTTATTTAATAGCTGAAATGATATACAATTAGAGCCTGACTATGGACATAAGGATCGACTGTCTGTCTCTTCACCACACAGACAGGGCAAACTACAATAAATTAGAAGTGGTAAACGCTTCACTATTACTTACGACCCACATTCTTTATAACATTTCGGAAACTTTAACGCCAGACATATGTCTATGTATGTTGTAATACCGCTTAAATACTTACCACCACGTAGTATCCTCAACATTTCTTTTTATTAATGGGATTGCATTAGTCTATTCGCTCTAGTTCATGATCTGTTTATTTACTTTTTGAATAACTCCATAGACAGTGAACTAGAAATATTGGTGGGAGGTATCTGCAGCCAACCAAATATACCACATATACATGTGCATAATTCTAGTAGAAACCACGGTCTGTGTGGCAGTATCAACCACCATTTTGTAGTTAGTTAATGTTTTTTGATTTATTTTCATGAATTTGGGCTGTACGGTAAATATGACAATGGTTTGTAATTGAAGTTTCATCAACTTGGCTTGTGTAACTACAAATTTTATATTAAAAGAAAATATAATTCTAGAACTCCACTAACGGATTTCATTGCAAACATTTAAATTCCTTCCAGTAAATCATAAAGCCCTGCGATGGCCAAATTTCTCCTGTCCCTTCAATCAGCAACTGCAAGGAAAATTATTTTGAAGCTTTTGCTATTTTCTTCTGCAGCTACCACTCTGCTTGAAAATTGAAATTTGGCCAGTAACACAACCCTTCCAAAAATGGATTTATATTACCGTAATTTCACCGATAGATTGGGTTCGTAAATAAAAATACGTTGCATTTAACATTTACCAAGAAATATAAACAGTTATGCCGTATATGTATTTCATAATATTTAAAAATCGTGCTATTTTTTATGTTAGTATACAGCTGAGTTGCTTTGTTTATATTCGTCACCTTTAATTTCTTTTTTATGAATGGTTCCTGTACTCTTCCCTCTTGGGTATTTTAGGACCGGAGAGGCGGTGAGAAATGTTTCGAAATTCTGTGCGAAAGGTTTTGTGCTCAAGAAAGGTTGAAGTAAGTGCTTAATAAGGATAATTTTTAAATACTTTGGTTATGATTGTAATTTAATTTAAAATACGAATTGTGTAACTCAGACTATTTTTGTACTTAGGTTATTTCACTGTGTGGAATTATTGTTAACAGTGAATAATTGCTAAGTAGTTGAGAATAAAGAACAGGATGTTGTTCTGGGTCGTTGACAAGTGATTTTGTTGTGGTTGTTATCTGTAATTTCTGTTGAATATACTGTAAGTATGGTTAGGTTAGAATTAACCTATGTCAAGTATTCATCGTAAAGGCCCTGCTACATGGAGACGGTGAGTCGTCGGTCGGTGCCCAGTCGTTGCCATTCTATCGTCTGGTTGGAGAATGTGACCATGACGTCAGAGTCGTGTTGTCCGGGACGGTGGAGATGGCTAAAGGACCTGATACATAGAGACGGTGAGATTGTTGCTGCCGTGTTGTCGGGTCGGCGTCGTTCATCTCCTTGCTGCGTGCTACAATGAGAGTCGTTGCTTTGCTGGTGAGTTTAGTTCCCACGATACATAACAGATGGCAGCTCAATCGCCAGTCGTGATTTTCTTTTTTTTATTTGCAAAATTTTCTTGCAAATGGTGCAGTAAATATTTTAAAATAAGTTCGATTCAAATCGTAATGGATGTGAATAAAATTTTTTTCCTTTAAATTGGCTTGTAATTTTTGTGGTATACATATATGGCTAATCAAAAAAACCGCGGTGGCCATCTGATGATCACGAGTTGGTGGATTGTCGGCAAGTTGTCGGTGAAAGATAAAAGTTGGCCGTCTCCACTGTTCCCGACAACAACACGACGACGACTCTTGACGTCATGGTCACATTCTCCTATCAGATGGCAGAATGGCAACGACTGGGCACCGACCGACGACTCACCGTCTCTACGTCTCACCGTCTCTACGTCTCACCGTCTCTACGTAGCAGGGCGTTAACTTTTATCTTTCACCGATAACTCACAGACAATCCACCAACCCACGATCATCAGATGGCCACCACAGTTTTTTGATTAGCCACATATGTGCGCCACGAAAATTACAAGCCAATTTAAAGTAAAATGTTTTTATTCGCGTCCACTACGATTTGTATCGAACTTATTTAAAAATATTTACTGCACCATTTGCAACAAAATATTGCAAGTAGAAAAAGAAACTCCAGACTGGCGATTGAGCTGCCATCTGTTATGTATTGCGGGAACTAAACTCGTCAGCAAAGCAATAACTCTCGTTGTAGCATGCAGCAAGGAGATGAACGACGCATACCCGACAACACGACAGTGACAATCTTACTGTCTCTATGTAGAAGGGCTTTAAAGGCTCTGAGATAATGTAAAGTGCAAATGAAGAAGGCAATGTCAGGTGATGAGGATGAAGGGAAATTTGTCATCACTGATGTTGAAGTAATTGGGGGGTGGAATTCTTTGGAAAAAAATAAGACCAACACTAACAGCAAATCCAGGCGAATGTGTGGATTTTTGGATGGGGACCATATGCATGTGCAAGGCAGGTGCCACAGTTGTCTTGGCACTACCATTGAAATGTTAGAATTGTCATATTTTGCTATTTTTCACAAGCAGAAATAATTAAAATAATTTCTAAGTACACTGCAGTATTTCTGAAATATTGTTCCCAGCTGAGTTACAGAACATAACTGCTCTTAGCCACATAGCTATAAGTCAAAACAAATACTTTTACTGTTCGAGCTGTGTACGTGCCGGCTGCTACTTCTCTGTACCTGGTTCCTGTGGAATGACCTAGAACACACACATGGTTGCTTGTCCACTTGCATTTGGGATGAAAGCCACCAGAGGGCACTGTTCACCATTAGTGAATCTAATGTGTACACTCCTGTTGAGGCTATGTTTGTTGTGTTGATGACATTACCTTAGAGCTTTGTTAGTTACATCTTAAATTAGTTGACACCCTCGTTACAAGCTGTATCACTGATAAATGGGTGATTAAAATAAACAACGATCACAAGTTCACAACAAGACTTCTTACTCTTGGAACCCCCACCTTTTAGGCGCTGTCTTCAAGGACACGGAAACTTGAGCATATCACATTTCATTGCTCTGTGTTTTTTCTACAATACTTTAAATCGTAGACTATAACGACAAATATGATACGTAGTAAGCCAGTGACGTCAGAATAGATTGCATGCTGGAAGAATTAGCTTGTTTTGCACAATCACTGCGATTGAATTGCACGTCTTCCGCAAGGTTCAAAGCATTGCTACGCCTGTTACGTGATTTAGGCCTATAGGTACATTATTATATAAAACATGGTCATTTAAATAACACATAAATGCACTCCATTACACTGCTTGCTTCACAAACAAACTATGGGAAAATCATATTTATTTAAATAATGTGAATTTTAACTTTATCTTCATAAGGAAGGGTTTTGTTTTTTCTCAGTACCAGTGTGCCAATCATAAAATTGCTTTAAATCAAAATATTAAACTATATCAAATGTTGATAATAATATTTTTGGCCATCTTTCTGAAAACCATCTATAGCCTGCTATTGAATATTTGACGGGTACGTACATATTTGATAAAAAAATGGACCTCACACGAAAAGCTTTTATATAATTACAATTGTCTCCTTGAGCAATAGTACAACAAATAAAATAAAGAAGAAAAAAAATTAATATCAGAACAAATCAATCGTAAGTTGTACAGTAAATTATTACATTTATTACAAAATAGAAGTAACAAGTCTATATAGTAGCCTAAGTATAGCATATAATGCAGGATGGAGGGGATGAAAGTAGTTTCAGGCCATCATAGATGATGAGGGATAAGAGGAGGGTGCAAAGACTGGTTAGGATTTTTAAGATAAGGGGGGGGATGGAGTGCACTAGCTAAACATCTAGAAAAGGGTTGGTATAGGGGTAGAGGCAACAACAATAAAAAGATACAGTGGGTCTGGCGGAGAACGGGGCCGGGACTACAGTTGATGCTGTTTAGGACGGTCAGGGAGTGGAATTTGTTGCGTGAGGAGGTGGTGTCGGGGGGGGGGGGTGTGGGACAGTTTAGGAACGCTTTGGAGAGGATGTTGTAGGGGTGTTTGGATGCTTGCCCAATAGCAAGACAAAATTATTATTATTAACATTATTATTATTACAATATACAATTTACATAACCTTGACAACAATGTACACAAAAAATAAATTTAATGTACTAGAACATCATATTTATATATAAAATGAAGTGTCCTGACACACTCACTCATCAACGCACAGCCCAAACCGCTGGACCTAGAACCATGAAAATTTGAGGGAATCTTCTTCTTGCCCCGTAGACACCCACTAAGAATGGATTTTTCGAAATTCGATAATTAAAGGGGTGAAAAAGGGTGAAATGTATTTCCGAATTAACGTCGATAGAGCTCGAACCCGACGGTCTATCATCGTGGTTTTTATTTTAATAGGACACACATGAAAATGCATATTAGCCAATTTTAGAATTTTTCGAAATTCAACATTTAAAGTGGTGAAAAGACCTTAAATGTGTTTCCGATTAACTATCAATATCTATCAAATCCGTCGGGATAAAGAGTTGGTATTCACTTCAAAATGTTGCTTACGTAAGTACCCAGAAAGTAGTTTTAGGATTTTTTGAAATTCGACCCGTGAGCAGTAAAAAGGGGCAAAATGTATTTTTTATGAATCGTCTATATCTTTGAAACACAATTGGCTATTGTGGTGATTTTTACTTAAATTGGTTACGTATACAAATGTCTATGATAGGACTCTAAGACATTTCGAAATTCTTTAATTAAGGGGGTGAAAATACGTGAAATGTGTTTTCGATTATCCCTCCATATCTATCGGACCAATCGAGATATCGAAGTACTCTTTGCTTTAAATTGATGCTTTTGTAAATATCCCAAGGACCAATAAAACATATTTTCCAAATTTAGCCCTAAAGAGGTTAAATAAAGGGTTAAATGTGTTTTCGATTCACAATCGGTATATACCTAATCCATTGATTTTTATATTGCGACGTGATTTTTGTTTAAGATTGATGCTTACTCAAATACCTGAAAAGTAATTTCAGGAATTTAGAAATTCACCACCTAAGGAGGTGAAAAGTGGTTAAAAGTGTTTTCAATTAATCGTCGATATATCGTGAACCATGCGGGATATTGTAGTTTATTCACGTTCAAGAGACACCAGTAAAGTAGTCTAAAATATGATTTAAGGGTTTTTCTAAATTCTGTCTCGTAGGTGGTGAAAAGATCTGTAATGTGTTTCAAATAAATCCTCTATATATTTTGATTCAACTGAACGGACTGCCGTCATGATTTGCACTTCAATTATTGGATACTTATGCAAATGTCTAGGATGTGAAATTAAAGTATTTCGAAATTCAACTCCCAAAAGGGTGAAAAAGCGCAAAATTTGTTTTGCATCAACCCATAATATCCCTCTAACCAGTAGAGATATTGAGGTGTTGTTCATGTCAGAGTGATGCTTGCTTAAATATTTAAAAAATTATATGTAAGTTTTTTATACTTTACAAGATAACTTGATTGTTAAGAATAAAACTAAGTTTCCTGAACTTTCAAGGCAGATGATCCGAAAAACAAGGACGACCATTGAGAAATAAATTATACAGGAGTTAACGCTACAGATACATATTGAGACGTGGTATTGTACAATCTCTGTGAGCCCAGGCCATAAATATCTTATTTTTAAGTTAAATTTGTTTTTAATGAATTATTTTGACGTTACGGGACGAAGTTATTTAAATCTCAGGTCTACATTCTTGGAGGTTCTGGGCTCGAATTCCGTTAAAAGCTCTGTGCGAACATTCAGTTCTGACACACAAAAAACTACAAAGCAGATCCAATTTGTGCAATTTGCATGTACCCGTTTAGAAGGGGTAAAATTGATTATGCAGCTCACTTTCCACTTAGGTCCCTTGACAACATCAGCTCACATAATATATTATTTTAGTAATCCCTAGGTTGGGGCACCAAATACATTTTCGCGAAACAAAACTTTCTAGTGACCTTAAACTTTATGTGAATACATATTTTGAAAATATGTAATAGAAGGCGCCGTCACCAATGGTTATGCACAGGATAAATCAGACGTTTTTCATTCAATTAACCTCTTACATTTAACAGTCTAGAATTACCCCACAACGTCGACTTTGCAGTGCTATAAATAAGGCCCAGCTGAAGTCACTATTAGTGACAGGGACAAACTTAAGACTGCTTTTCGCGTGGACAGCCATAGCTACTTATTCTGCTGCAGAGTTAGCTCAACTTGCAGGTTTGTCATTTTAACATAGGATGACTGAAGTACCAGTCTGGTGTGAGGTTTTTTCAGCTAATGTAAATATTATCAGTTATGAATAATACTCGCGAGCAAAGCCGCGGGGGATTGCTAGTTATACGATATAAACAACTAAGTCAAGTCAGCGTGATATCTAAAATATCATTCCACTTATTCAGAGTATCCAATATGCAATTTTTTTATCAACTTTTTTATTTTTGTCATATTTTAGCTTTTTAAATTTTTTTGTGTAATAAATTATAGTATTTAAACCCAATATATGGTTGTGAATATTTACCAAAATTAGTATTAAATCATTTAAGTTGCATATCAAAAGTGTTATTTAACTTATAGTTTGAGGTTAAACAGTGTTGGCTTATAAAACATGACGAAGGGCAATATTTTATTTGTTTATTTATTTTAACAAGTTGAGCGTTCAAAATGAAAGACAGTCTCAATTATTTATTTAGGGTTAAACTGCACTGTTTGAAATTATGTGGGAAATTTTTCTCCTGAAATGAATTAGAAGTTGCAGAAAAGACACATGTCACAAAAATATAACTTTTTAGAAGAGACAAATAACTGATTAATAATAACATATGTCAAGATTACTCATATTATCATTTACTTTCAGTCAGTAATAGTCAGTAAACACTTTTGCCAATACAGTGATAGACTTTGAGTCGAATAAGTTTTGGAAGTGCTATAGTTTAGAAAGTATACATAATGTCTTTTCTGCATAGTGTGTGCAGTTCATTTATAGTTTCTGCAGTGTGTGGGTTGTGCGCATAACTTTTTCTAATATTGACAATGTTTCTGAACATTGTCAAAAGTATAAAACCTAAGAAAATATCTACATTACATAACTTTGTCGTATTTGCTTTTTGTATGCAACAATTTAAGGTTTTTGCTAGACTTTAAAATTCCCTTTGTATTCCATTTGTTGTACTTTCAACTTGTATTCAATTTAATATTTATATGTTATTTTCATGTTCCCTGAGGACAATTAAATCATAAGTTGTAGAAAGTGAATGTCAACCAAAATGTATTTTAGATAGCTGCGAAATATATTTGAATACTAGATGCATCGAACTGTGCAGAAAGGACATTTACAAGAGGAATATTTTCTTGTGATCAGAGGTCATGTCATGAATAGACAGAAAGGGAACATAATTTTGCGCACAACCCACACTCTGCAAAAAATATAAATTAACGGCAACTTTTCCATTGTTTTAATCTGCACAATTTTTTGGTGAAATACTTGTTTAAAAAATTGAAGTAAAAATGTTTATGAATGATTTGAACTTGTCAGCAGAGCAAGCCAAAAAATCTGGAGCCGAATCTTCCAGACTTAGGTCACAGTAGAAAGAATTTATATTTGTGTAATTTCTCTTGTAAGATAATTGTGTTTGCTGCAATATATTTGCTCACCTTGTAACTAACAGCTGACCATAGTAGTCAGACAATCCATTAATTATGTGTTTTATTTGAAAATCATTTATGTTTTTGCTAACTATCATATGATCAATTTATGTAGAATATTGCTGTGCTCAAGTTTTTTAAAAATATATTTTAATCTTTATTCAATTTTTTAAATCTTGCATTGTTGTAAGACAAGTTACTATTCTTGTATTATGGACATAACATTTTGTTCTGTTTGAGCTTGACAGTTGTACTATTATGGACATAACATTTTGTTCTGTTTGAGCTTGACAGTTCCAATGTTGTGTAGCAAGGAAGCTGATAAGTAAATAAAAGTTGAACTGGTATTGGTTTCTCTTGTTGCAAAATAAATCAAAGGGAAACCCTTAAGAGTCAGTGGACCAGATGCATGAAACGTGTTGTATCGTGGTATGGAAATTATTTTTTTCTTGAGTAACTATTAAAAATTTTTCCAATCCGTTTATCTACGAAAAGAAAACACACTTCAAACGGTATCCGTATGATTTAAGAAATGCAGTCTAGTTTTTAGATATATAATTTCCAAGCTTCTCAAAAGTGCTAAAAGTGGCTTTTTCAAGTTGCTGTAGTTGAGAAGATATTGATTGTAACTGTAAAACTAAGTCATAGAAACCTGCATTGCACATTACCACATAGCCTACTTTCCACAAATAAAACAACAAGGTCATCACTTGAAGTCCTATTGAAAAACTGTACGCAGTACACTGGTTTAGTCTGTTGCGCCTAGAGGCGATGAGGTGTGAGACGGATGCTTTATGTTCGACTTATCACCTTCCTCGTTTCCATGCCTCAAAGGTAAAGTGAAAACTACCGTCCACTAACTCTTGAGAGTATAGAATATTCAAATAGCAAGTTACATCCTAGTTTACTGTATTTAAATTTATGTTAAAATCTCCACATAGGATTACCTTATGTTTAATATTTACTGTTTTGATTAATAACGGTTCTAATTTGATAAGAAATATTATGTCTTTGTTGCTTGTAGGGGACCTGTAAATACACACTAGTATCATTGGCATTCTATCAAAATAAATTAATTCAGTAGAAACAACTCAATATCACATTTTCTCTTAAAATGTCTAAAAACTAATTTCAAAGTGATATCCTACCGGTACATAAAATTAAACCTATGTAGATTTATTTCACCATGCAATGCCAGCAATTTATTCAAAAAATAGAAAATTTATTTATTAGTTTCTGCTCGCTATCATACTAAAGTATTAAGGCAGTAAATCAGTGGGTCTTGGTTTTAGTCTGCAAGAAAATACAAATATGATTTTACTATGCAATTTACGTCAATGTATCATTGCATATTTACATCAGCATTGCAAATTGAGTTATACTTCACAAAACCACATTATCTTTGACAGTATCTACATAGCACTTTATTACAGTTAGGAAAAGCAGTACACAATGTAATTTGACCTTATCAACTTACCTTACACTATCACCAACATCACCGCCACCATTATCCATTCTACTGTACTCCAGTTTCCAGAAACATTATTTCAATATCAGACGTACAAACACAATCCAAAACTAACATTTCATAAAATGAAACCCAATACAAAAAGAATTAAAACAACCAAACACTTAAATTCCAATCAACATTCCAGACAGACAGCTAGGCCCTACACAGTATCTTTTGTTACTTTACATAAAATGTAAAGGAGAATTTTTTCCAAGCTAACATTTAATGGTGACTTTAGTATTTACGCCATATGTGTAATGATGGAATAATATTAGTAGTTGTAAATAATTTTCAAACTGCTGTTTTAGGTACAATATTACGATACTGGGCTGTCAAGATTACAACTTGGACCTAGATTTCTTTCGAAGACTTATACGACTGGTTCTCTTCCACCGTAAGTGTTTGAAAATTAATAATTAAAAAATTTCAGATGTCAGCGTGGCAGAAGATACATGAAAACACCACTTATTAGCAGCATATAAAATATTGGAACTGTATTTTGTAATAATAATATAAATCCAGAGGGAGGACACAACAAATGTAGTTTTTCTCATTCCCAACCCCTACCGGACAGCGGTGGTCGAGTGGTCAGAACGTCCGCCTCCCACCAAGGCGATCCAATTTCCGATTCCCAGTGGGGTCGGTCCCTGGATTTTCACATGTTTGTGGGAATCGTGCTAGACACTACTGTTTTGGTCGGTGGGTAATTTCGAAGATCTCCCTTTTCTCCGACCCTTTCATTCCGGCGATGCTCCATACTAACATGTCATCCCTCACTATAGTGCTAAAGACCTCAATGTTAAACGCTGACCAAAATCTCTCATTCACTCACTTACTCACTCCTAACCCCCACCTATTCATTACATGGAACTTTCCTGTAAATATTTCGAAAATTAAATTAAATAGTATTAAATAGTGCATATTTCATTTGATTATTTTCATACTGTTTCCTGAAGTTACTTACTTACTCTGTACCCATACCCCTCCCAATCCGCCTAAATAAAAAGTCTGTTTGTGTCTCCACCATTGTAGATATCAGTGTTTGTGAATTGTGGGTAGCATGTGATAAACCATTTTTAATATAGTGTATATTCAGAGGTTTACATGTGCATATCTGTTATACCGATGTCCCTCTGGCCTATAAGAGGGGAAGGAGTTGTAGTATTTTCAAGCTGCAAGATGGTCATCCACTGCAGATCCTATGCATAGAGCCAGTGATTTTTGGTGAAAAGGATTGTGCAACGTTTTGGGTCTATACATCATGTTCACATATTTCCCTCTGCTTACTGGCTATTGCCAGCATGTACTTGTGCAGAGGCGTTGCTCATTTGACTATGCCAATGAGAATTACATCACTGTGACACTACACGTCTGTGATTTGCGGGTAGATCCCCAAGAGACGTTGAGAGTTAAAAACAGCCAATCATTTACCTTGAAGCAGAGCTGCAGATGTGCACGAGGCTTTGAAACAAAATGTTCCATTATTATGTTCACCAAAAAATCACTGGCTGTACCTATACACCCTCAGACTTTTAGTTGTTCCCAGACTAACTTGGGTAGTACCCGAGTTACACCCTCTCTAGATAATTACCGTAAACAACCACCTAAACAGTGCCAGCACTTAATAAGATTTCCTATTCAATAAACTTGGACATTTTCCACACAAAACTGAAGAACAAATTAGACCTTGCACAACGAAGCTGACCCAGATTTATAGGAAGTTAAGGATAATGTGAGCATTTAAATTGTGACTGAATTATGCTCTTATAAATTTTTTTTATCTCGCATAGTTTTGGCGTAGTGACTCGTTGATGCTAAAATTTGCATGTTTCCGTTTTAAGGACGACACTAAAACCAACTCACTTACCGAACTGAAAAAATTCACAGCGAATAATGATGTAGGCTACAAGTTCAGCTATGTTAAACCACAAAATAAAATATTTTTGTATTTTAAAAAAAATATTGAATTTGTGCCCGCATCTCAAGCAGACACCGTTTACACAGGCTGCCAATCTTAGTTGAGTTGCCTCTAACCAAGGCACACAGCTGCCTTTACACAACCTCCCATTAGTTAACACTCAACATCATTAATACACAACCGCTACAGGTTCAAACAGCTACTAATAAGGTTAGAGCATGATCTTAATAGCAGAAAATGTAAATATTAAAAGCAGGTACATAGAGCAGTTACAAACAATACGGCGGCGACGTCAAACTGGGCATGACCCAAGAACAATAATCAAAACTGTTAACAAGACACAATTAAATTAGAAACAATTATTACTTAAGTGTGGCCGAGCTAATACACCAGCTCTCCATTATAAACCAAAATAATAAAAGCAAGGAAACACATTCCGCTTGTGCCAAGCTCGCGCTTGCGACGACACAACCCAGATTGCCAAACTCAACAGAAGAATAAACAGAATCAAACCGAACAAGAATGGAATACAGTAAGCAGGAAATAAAACAAGAAAACTATAAACTTACCAAGTACATATCAGGAAGTATCGCCGCGGTCGCGAGCCCACACAACTACCCTCAAACCGGGCCGGGAGAAGACTGACCATCCAGCCTACATGCTCCAGCCAACTCAGCTGGCGCAGAGGGGTATGGAGAGGGGAGGAAGGAGGAGCACACGAGCATTGCCGACTATGGCCGAGCGGACCCGAAGCCGTCCAAACGGCGATCACAACAAGCATTGCTTCGGGGCACTCAAGTTTTCGTCTAGCATGTAGGACCGTTAATCCACAAATTGCAATCAATGCACCAATACGAAGATCTTCTTGGTTTCCAGGCTTGGGAGTGTCAGACTCCCAGTACAAATTTTTCAAATTTCAGCATTTTTACGTAAATACAATAAAGTTTTTATTCTTTCTTTTTATGTACGTGACATTGTAGCCTGCAACGGTTTTAACCACTGTGAATTTTTTTAGTTTGGTATATCAGTTGGTTTTAGTGTAGTCCTTGAAACGGAAACTTGCAGATTTTGACTTTAACAAGCCATTACACGAAAACTACGAGAGCTAAAAAAATTTCATTAATGCCAATTTAGTCACATTTTGTGTCTAAAATAAGAAAAAAAAATATCTGGTACAAATAAGAAATAAAAATATGGTGATGAAAATTGCTGGCTGACACATTCCCCCTTTCCTCCCATGTATCTCTACCAAGGCCTTGTGCTATTAGAGGGCACGTAAAACTTCCAAACAAATAACACCCTCTTCTCCCACTTTAAATGTATTCTTAGCAAACAATAAAAGTGACAAAAAAGACATATTTTTCAGTTCCCACACAACATTGGTTTTGAATGATCGATTTCATAATCAATCACTCCAACCACATTTTTGTCTTAAGACAGATGCTACTAAAATGGAAGAAATCTTTCGTTTTGTCAGCAGTAGCTATAATGATTAAAATATATGTAACAATAATTATTTCTTAATGAATTGCCAGTTACAATTCATGTAGTAAATTAATATCAGTGGAGTATGTGAATTGTTTATTTTAAAGTAATAGAAAATGTCATTAATTACATATTTCAAATCGCGATGCTATACAAATTGTAATATCAACTAGAATAATAAAGAATATAATATTTTAAAGCTCAAAATTCTGAAGTAGTGCACCTCTCGAATTTCGTAACGTGGCCGCGATCTGGCAACAGCGCGTGCCATAAACTCTACTGCAATGTAAGGTTGGGATGCTCTATAATAATAATAATAATAATAATTATAATTGAACATGCATTCAAATCGCCTTACAACATATTATTTGTATTATGTACACATGCTGGAGTCTGTTTGTTTACTTTTTACGCTCGCTTACCTTTGTGTCATCTGCTGGCTGCTGTCTACGGGATCTGGGGACAGGATCGAGTTGAACATTTTGAGATCTAGAGAGCCAGTAGATCTTTATCGCATGATGTTTTCGACCGATTTACTCGTTATCGAGTGGATTCTAAATAGTTTCTGTAAACGCCTATAGATAGTATAAACAGCAGAGTATACACAATTGTTCAGATGGTCAGTTACACTCATATGCCAGCATAAATACACACTTTTTGTGCGTGTGTGTGCTTGTGGATGTATGCATGTGTGTACCTATATATATATATATATATTTTTTTTATATGCGTGTGTGTGTGTGTGTGTGTGTAATGGTATATGGATGTGTAATTTTTTGAATTCCTTTACAGCGAATTTGTAACACAGTTTTACTGTCTCATTCAGACAAAAAGTGTGCCTTGTTGAGGAACTCTGAACATTACTTACATGTACACACATTTATGTGTGCAGATGTGCAAGTTTCTGTAGCCCAACCACAGTAGATACAAATGCACACATGGACTTGCACTTGCGCACATACCTATGCACTTAGGTTAAAATTTTATCCATGCGATAGCTTGCTTGAAGAACCACTTTATTTTTTACAGTAAAGTATATGGTGGAAATGTGTTTTGAAATTATATTTAAATTAGTCAGTAAAGGATGAATCTGAGTACTATGGTCCTTGTTTGAATTTTAATAATAATAATAATAAGTACAGTAAGTTTTATCACAGTGAAATATATATGAGATATTTTTGTCTGTAGGTGCTAAAGTTGTAGGCCTATTCAATTTTTTTTACCTTTTCAGAAAACGCTCAAGAGTTGGGAGAGTATTTTGGTATACTGTGGGAACAGTAACGTTAGCTACAGGTGGTACAGTCGCTTATGCAAATTATGACCCAGGATTTAGAAAGTGGGTAGGAAATAATGTTCCTTACACTGATGAATTTTTTAAAGTAGTATTGCAAGAAGAGGCATCGTACTGGGAGCAGATTTCCAGGAGTCTAGATTCATTTCAGAATTGGTGAGTGAAACTATATTTATATCTACCTTGCATTTGTTTCCTTCAACAAATCTTAAGGGAGGCAGGATAATCTTTGCAGCATGTTTTAGCCGTAGTACTGTAGATGTTTTTGTGTGCCTAGGTTGGTGTGATAATTGCAGAGTTATTGAAAATAATGTAATTATTGAAATAACTTATTTATTGATTCAGTGCTCATGTGCCCAGCCACCTGAAACCACCAGGAATGTGTGATACTGCATTAACTGTGTCCTAGAAATTTTTCAGTTATATATTTAATGATTTTAGCAAACAAACCATTTTTCTTTATTTTTTCGACATTTTGGCCGGGTATTTATAGAACAACTATAGTGTCCTGAAAAAAAGTACATTTGCATTGATTTAGTTGGCTATGTGCAAAGTATTATACATAACATAACACATTTGAAAGGTGAAAAATTATATAGCCTTCAAAAAAAAATGTCACTATGAGATTAGAATTTTTTAAAGGCAAGGTACAGTATAAAATTATTTTTAGATGCGACTGATGCTGCTTGGTGCTAGCTTTCATACCAGTGAAATCTTTCTACAAGGTTCACCTAAGGAATGCATAGGGTAATAATGTGGATAAAAAGTG
>PNEQ01000013.1:59260-96146 GCA_003012365.1 Medauroidea extradentata
GGGGTGGGAATATATATATATATATATATATATATATATATATATATATATATATATATATATATATATTTTTTTTTTTATTTTTTTGAGATGACTATTTTTTATTGCCTAAAAACACACACAACTTGGCGCTGAAGGAGTTTAAGTGCATACTTGATCAACTTCATAGAGTTGAAGTTACTATAAAACCATGATGTTACTTTAAAACATTAAAACCTAATTTAGTACTAGGCCTTTGAGTATTATAGATAATTGTAAAATTAACGCAAGTGGCCTGAAGGCACATTTTATTGAGAAGCCTGTATTTTAAGTATGTACTAAATTATTTAACCATTAATTAGTTCTTTAGAACACCTACATTTTTATATTTTAAATCTATTTGTATATGTATAGTAAATTCTTGATCAATGCAAAAATCAGCTGTTTTGTGTCTCAGAGAATATTCGCTTTACAATTCCTTGTTACTGTGGAACTTTTCGGTGGTTAACTCTAGAATGTATGTTCATTATACATTACTAGTCCACAGTTGTAATTCTATAAATGTGTATTATTGTACCAGTACGAAAGGATATTCTGCACTGTCCGAACTTAGTCTAATAATGCAGGGCTGTTAGATCCCCAACTGAACTAAACCACTTCTGCAGATTTTGCCGAATTTTTAAAGGCCACCAACATACTAAAAAAAAAAAGAGAAAAAAAATAAAATACCTTGTTTTTGTACGCTTGGAAAGAACAGTTAAAAACACCCAACGACTCAGTAAATCTGATCACATGATGTTTTCATAAGAGCCTCTTAGTTGTATTTATTAAGGCGAATGCATCACCTGTCTCCATTTTCACAAAAATTAAAGTTTTTTAAGAATTGTTAGTATGTTTTTGTACATTAGGCTATATTTAGTAGAGTATGACTTATCTCTTTGTCTTGTACATTTTACAGAAGATAATTTTTAAAACTTCCACAAGATAAGCTTAAAGAAGGTTTTCACAAATGTAACATCTAAGCTGTCAGCCAATTGGACGTAGTTATACAAAAAGGAACCAACCCACAAATCAGGTTATTTTGAGATAATGAAACTACGTACAAGGAGAAGGTCCAAAGAATGTGTTAGAAAAAGTTCATGTATTAAATTGTAGTATTTGAAGAATAAAAAGAGTGCAGAAAAAATTGCTTATACAAGGTTTAGATACACACAGTCAACTTTAACCTTGAATATCTCAGTTGCAGTGAACTGTTGGTTGGTTCCCTTTTGCATAGTTACGTCCAATTCATATTGCACATATATTATGTTTGAATTTACAGAAATTAATTGTGATCAAGAGTTGTAGTAAAGATAAAATTATTCCATGAAATTGATATATGTTATCTTTAAATAATAACTTAACCAAAACTGTTGTATTAAATTACTTTTGGTTAGCAGCATAAATGTAAACTTGTGATTGGTGTTCAGTACTTAAGAGGAGACTGTACAGGTTTCAAATTTCCACATTTGATGCATGGGAACAGCGAGGCGATAAAGAGCCAGAGTAAGTACTACGCTTGACGAAATACATAATTGCCTATACTCACACTGTGGTAAACTAGCGTACAGGATTTTCATAGAACTCTTTTTTTTTCCTATGGGACTAACTGTGACCCTAAATTTTTTTTTTTTTTGATAGTAGGAAGCAAGAGCCAATTTACATCTCTTTTTGCACTTAAAGAGTTCAGGTCGTATTTTCTGATTTACAGCAGTATAAAAAAGCAGTTTTTAGCCATTTTGAGATGCCCCAAAATCATGTTTCTAACAAGCATGCTGAATTTTTAAAAAGTGAGAAATGTAGTTTCAAGAGTTTTCTTTTGTAGATAACCATAACATGAATAATTTAAGGGGTGTTCCATAAAAAAGAATTCTAGTGACATGCTACAACATAGTCCAGGTACCCACAACTGTTAAAGAGTCTCCCTCCATGTGTTTGAAATGAGTTACGTCTCTTTTGATTATTGCATTTTTGACTAAACTTCGTAACACTTGTGTATCTACGAAATGTATACACATTCTAACCTACTTTATGTTGCTATAAGTACAGTACATATAAAAATTCAGCACAAATATTAGAAACATGAGTTTTGGGCATTGTCAGGGTGGCTAAAACAGCCTTTTCAGATTTAAAAAAAACTCAAGATAGAACCGTGGGTTGGACTTTATACGATACTTCCCGCAAATATATTGATATGGGCATTGCTTAAAAGGTTTATACAAAAAGGAATAATATTAAAGCACCGCACACCAGTTAAGAGAAGCTTGTGCCTAAAGGTGATACTTCATTACAAATCCCAGCCGTTGGCACCCTTCACGTTCATCTATTTTGTCCCTCACACACACAGAGTTTGGTTTTCTAGGTGGATTTAGCCACTAAAGTTGCCTATTTAAAAATGTTAATATTTGGAGGAGGCTAAACTAGAGACTCTTTATGTTATGGGCCAATGAACTACATTATTAACCTGTTTGGTATATAAAAAAATTATATTAGTATTACATAATTCAGTTGATATCTGGTTCTGAATGCTGGTCATCAGCAGCAGCTTCTATCAGTGCCACAAACCGGAGAAATCATAACATTAATTTTATCACAATTTGTGACGTGTTCCACTTTAGAATTCATAAACGTAATGGTCACCAAAATGTGGAAAAAAATTAGTTAAAACATTAATTTTTTGTGATTATAATTTTTCTGAATGAAATGAAAATATGTATGTACCAAATTATTATTATTTATTTGTTGTACGTTTATAGGGTCAAAATGTTAATATTTGGAGGAGAATCAGAGGAGAAAGAAAAGATTACAGAAAAACCCAAAGCAGTGGAACAGCATTCCAAACCAAGTGAAACATCTCCTCAAAAGAAGATACCGGAACCAAAGTGTAACTATATATTTACTAGACTTTAAATTATTGTACACATTGCAGTGAGCTTGTATTTTTCCATCATTTGTTAATATGAATGTACTGGTAGTTGATGGTATAAGTAATACACAGTTTGTAAATTGTTCAAAAAGAGTTGTCTTACGTGACAATAAATTATATTTCTTTTCTTCTTTTTTGTAAAGGCATATTATCAAAAGGACTTGCTTTACAGTTACTAGTGGGTAGGTACCAGTAAGCTATTACACCCAGTTCCGTCTTATATGTGCTGTTGGCAGAAGTGAGTTAAAATGAAATTCAAGTATGCTTTGCATTTCAAAGACTAAGAATTCAATTGTTATTTTGAGAGTTCAACCGCTGCTAATTTTTTATGATGAACTTAGAAATGGAGACTCATATAGAAGTTTATTTAGTTCATGGTGCATTAGTGAATTGTGTTTTGGTCTTAGCTGCTACTTTTTTTTTTGCTCTATAGAGGTAAGTCACAGATGTCCCAAACAAGTAGCTGAAATCAGCGTGGAATCACAGACATTACACTACAGCAGCTATTGTTGGAACCACATCACATATTTTTGTTGAAATGAAATTTGCTGGCTCCACTTTGGTGCCATATTGCCTATCTTTACCCAGGGTTGTGGTGGGAGTAATGATTAGCCCACTCACCTCCACCACAGTGATCCAGGCAGGGGCGGAGCCAGGGGGTCAGAACCCCCCTCCCTTTAGCCCCTAAAAAATTGAAAACATTCATATTAAAAATTTGTAATATCTTCATTTGTAGGAATTTCGATATTTAGTTACGAAAACAGTTTATAATAGCCCTATTTCCTATTTTGCATCCTGAAGTCCAAAATTTTCTCGGGGAGGACCCTGAACCCCCGTTTCAAAGGGTGGAAAATCAATAACATTTTATATTAAAAAATTTAAAAATTTTTCACCAGCCACACGTACTCTTATTCTTAGTTACTAAAACTTTTTCAAATAGCACTATTGGGCACCGTAAAAACAAATATTTTGTGGAAAGAAGCTTTAAAGGGGTGGAATTTAGAAAAACTTCACATTAAAAAATTTATATTTTTACCAGTAGTGTATTCAAAGTTTAGTCATGAAAACAGGTAAGATAGCACTTTTTTGCACCTTAAAATCCAAATTTTTCCGGGGGAGAACCCCCAGACATCCCACTTACAGGTGGTTGGTACAAAATTCCCAGGTCAAAACCCTTCTCTTACACAAATCCTGGCTACACGCCTGGATCCAGGTTCCATTTCCAGTCGGGGTTACTCCCTGATTTTTTTTCTCGTGGGAAAATTTATCGGCCAATCACAGGTGCTTTGAACTCGCCTTTGGCCTAAGACATTTCTACAGGCAGGATGGCTGTACATTGGAACAGCAAAAAACTCGGTGAGTAGAGCAGATGTCGAGATTTGTTCGCAACTTTTAACTTAAAAAAAAACTTACAGTAAAACTACTATTTGCACTTTTTAAGGGAACACAAGAAAAAAGTGTAAATTGCGGGAAAGTGTAAATTGTGGGAAATTAACTATTATTGATTTCTGTGGGCATATAAACCATACATTATACAGCCTTGCACAAGTATAACAAAAAATTATTATTGCCTACAGAAACAACATATTTGAACCAATTTACATTGTTTGGATAAAATTGATCATTATAATGACAAAACAAAAAACCTTAGTTTAAAAGAACTTAAATTACAATTATGCAGTGAAAACAAAAAATGCATATGTACGTACTATAAATTCAGTGCTTTTGAAAAAAATCAGTAACTTTTTTTCTGATGACACTTCTTTTCATGTTTTATTGTTTGACCTTCCTTCTCCATAACATGTAGTGCATTAATTGCAGACACACTGTTTGGTGCGCTCAAAATATGGCCAAAATAACTCGCGTGCCCACATGTATATCGAACTTCTCAATTATTTTTAGTTTCTCGTCTACCGATAACATACTTCGTACCACTTTACACTTTTCCATGTTACGTTGCCGAACATAAAGACAATTCACGTGGTGGTGCTATTCTTCCTCGTCACATAACCTATAACCGGATGTAAACATGAAAACAATAGCGAAGATACGTGTGTCGAAAAACAGTAACGATATAACAATCAATTGCTGTTCGATTGGTGTATCGCAACAAGATGGTGGGAAAAATCTACGTGAAGCAGTATCTTTGCACATGACGCAATGTTGAAAACCCGGAACTTGACGATGTATTGGCTAGTTTGACAAGGGATGTGTATAAAAATATTGTTTAGTCTATGGTATGTGGCGTTCGCCTGGAATGTTTGTAAACGTACATCGTGGAATGAGAGTTAGAAAAACTATGTACATTGAGAGAATGTTTATTACAGAAATGAATGTAATATAAACCGGACCAAAACAAATTGATGTTAATTGCGGGAAAACGTACATTGTGAGAACGTACATACAAAGTTTTACTGTATTTTATGGTAACTGTGTCATACTGTACACAATACATTGAAATAATCATTGCGTATGTAAACTGTACTTTTGTTGCTATTAGCAGACTGTTTCAGGTCTCGTCTTTGTAGCTTAAACCATGCAGTCCGTCCTTGTATGTTGTCACATGGCGCTGTAGTAAATATTGTATTTGAAGTAAATTTAATTGTATTTCTGCTAAAAAGCCTATACACATCAGTAACCCTTCAGTGTTCCAGTCATACCCGTTCTTACCACATAAACAACTGGATTTAATGTAATTTCTCAAACTAAAGGTAAGTTGCTGTAGAGTTTGTATAAACAGACATACAATGACATTGCAGGGTCGTCAACATAACGCTCGTATTTACCGAGCTAAAATGAATGCTCTAATTATTTAAGTTTTTCTCGAGTTATACGGACGCAAATAAAGACTGTGTAGTACCGGTATTCGTTAAATTAAATATACTTTTAAATAAAAATATTATAAATAGTATGTACCATCCCTGTTACGATTATGTAATTACCGCTTCCGTGCTACAAGTTTAAAATCCTGACCTGCAGATCTGTAGAATGGAAATAACTCCCTTAAGTGTATAGAGCGTTCCAACCTTAGATTGCAGTACATGACTTATGGCATGCGTTGCTGCCAGATTGCAGCCACCTTATGAAGTTCGGGAGATGTACTACCTCATTATTTTGAGTACTAGAATGTTATATTTCACACTTTTTGAATTGATATATTGTGTTTGGTATCAGATTATGCTTCAAAGTATGTATCTATCATATTTTTATATTACTTTAAAATAAAAACTGTTCACTTACTCCATTGATATGAATGCATTATATTAATAGTAATAGACAATTCATAATTAAATAATTATCACATTCCAATTAATACCATAAAACAAGAGGTTTCGTCCATAGAAATTGCGTATGTCTGAAGAAAAGAATATGGTTGCGGTAATGTTGACGATTATGTTATCGATGATGGAAAACCAATTGCCATGTAAAAACTAGAAAAAAACTGGCTGTTTTTTTTATTAACTTTTGCTAAAATTACACTAAAAAAAAAGGTTTGGGGGAATTTTATGACACAAAAGAGTATAAACATTTGTTGTGAAGTCTACTTATGGTACAATCCTTCATGTACACTACTTTTATGATACTTATTTCTTAACTCTTTAACTGCGACATTCTACTATAGTCGAATATTCAAAATATTACTTAGCTGCGACATTCGACTTTAGTCGGACCCCAAATTATATGTACGTAGTTTTCTTGCTTAAAATTAACCAAAAATAAACTATTTACAAAAAACAGATTGTTAAAAAAATTTGTTACACTTTTTTGACATAAATAAAATTTTTTATTCCACAGCGAAAGAGTTAAGCCAAAATGAGAGCAGATATCAGAAATTTGTATTCCAGTATTGTTTACATTTGTTTTACAATGATAGTATTGTTCTTTCAAGACAAAAACGTTTAGTTGAAGCTAATTATATACTTAGTGAATTTTCGTCAGTAACTAATCAGCGGTAACCATATAATATTTTTTCTTGAAAAAAAAATTAAATAGAAGCTGCAGTAAAAACCCTAAGAACAGACTGCATGAATGATTTCTATAACATATTTATATAATTATGTAACTTGTTTTAAGTATTTTAATATTTACGAATTTTCATTAAACATAGACAAAAAAATAAGTATCGCACAAGGAGCAAAAATTATAGATCATTAAATTTTGTTTGCCTTTCATTTTCAGTTTCAAAATTTAAGATCAGTTAAAGATGCCATGTTGCTGTTGTTTTTTCCTAAAAAAGTAAATGTTTTGCTTGTAACAGCTGGTTATTTTGAAAGCTTCGGTAGTTGCAGTAATAGTAATTATGTGAAAAATACTGGGATATGTTTAACACAATAATTCGTTCCCTCCCTCGTAGCCTACTAATAGTGTCTTTTTTTTAAACTTTAATATGTTAAATACTAACAAAAATACACGTTAACGAAATTTTTGCTCAAAAATAAGTCACTGGACACAACAAATATTGTGGCTGTGAGACACGGGTGTACTACTGGACAAGTTTAAGCATAGGCGTAGCCTTGGAGGGGAGTATGGGGGAGGGGGGGCGCATGCCCCCCGAACTTCATAATAGTTTTAAAAAATGATAATGATAATGCCGGTAAAATAATTACTTTTTATATTATTTTTTAACAGAAGGTTAATTAAATTTCTAGCCAATATTTGTATTGAATAATACAGTAGTTACTGTATATAGTTTCAGCAGGTTCTTGTAAATTTACCCTTTTTATTTGAAGTTTTACTAAAAATACTAGGTTGTGTGCCCCCCTCCCCCACCACAAATTTAGTCACGCTACGCCTATGAATTTGATACTGGACGAAACAAATATGCTGAGTAAAGGAAGCTGTATATTATTGCTATCCTACCCTGACAGAACCTTACAGTCAGTAAAGATAACGGAACTTCAGGTGCCCGTACAATGTCTTAACTTGCAGGGCGAGCGCATTGACCTAATACGCAACACATTTCATGCTATAAACAAGAGAGTTGTTGAAGATATTGTAGTGGTGTTGCTTTTAAAAAGTAAATTCAGCTCATTATGAACAACTTTCTTGCTTCCATCCCTCATCTAACTTCAATAATGAAAAAGTTTCTCACTGACCAACTTTTTAATGTTTCATTTTGTAATCAAATGCATGTAAGGTTCGAAAATAATTTTTAGTCATTTGATTTTTTGGTTGGCGTCCTGATATATGAAGTTACTCACCACAAAAATGTGAATACTATTTTACCATTAATTCTTAAGTTTTGATGTGATATATTTTATGACGCTTGAAAAAGAACAGTACAACAAAAATTTTGTTTTCAAATTTTTTAAACACCTTATAATGATGCAAATTATAGAACAAATGTATCATTTGATGCATGTTTTGGTGCTGTACGATATGCGAAAATTGTTAAATCAAAGTTACGATATGAAAATTTTGTATTTTTGGCAACAGTGCTCGCCGAAACAAGGACAGTGCTTACGGTAGTTACTGTGCGTTGAAAAGAGAGAGTGAATGCCCATATAACCCTGTACTGCAATTTAAGCGTGAGACACTGTAGATGCGCTCTTGATTACATCAAAACAGCATTATAAATGTTAGTTTTACAGCATGTATATACCAAGCATACTTTGATGCCAACAGTGGTCTTTCACTGTTTGATATGTTGTACATACATTATTTGTAATTACTTAGCTCTTAAGGGTCGTTGTTGATCTCAAAATGTTGCAGTCTCATTGTTAATTAAGCCTTTCTTGCTTGAGTGCTTCTTGTATATGTAGCTGAAATGGGGAATTATTATAGGCCATTAAAACTTTCTTTATGTGCTGTTCACAGCAGAGTGAACTCTTGTAGGCAAGGGTGTACATTCTGTGATTATCCTATGTATTGACTCTAGATGAACTGAAATTGTGCATTCATGGAACCTATTCTGTGGTACTATTTTCTTCTAGTCATATTTAGGGATGCTGAAAATAAAAAGTGTGAACTTTTAACGATTTCTGCAACAGGCTGATATTACAAAGTAAACTATTTTTTTGGACATAACACCATTGATAGTGAATGCTGTCATGATACAGAAAAACCCCACAAAAAATAAAAGCAAATAAAGAAAAGCAAGTATTAGCTGTTATCAACAAACATGTAACATACAGACTATTCTGGAAATTAATATAGTCCTATCCTAAAAGACTACACAAATACAAACAAAATTAGAACAATAACAACACAAATTAATTCTATAACGGAATACAATTGTATCGAGAAGGACGTGACAAAAAAGAACAAATGGTCAATGGAAAAAAAAAAAAAAAAAAAAACAACAAAAGTTTGTATATCAAAAATGTTGACAATGTAGATATTTTTCACAGTACACTTCTTTTTTGTTTTTATTTTACTATCCTTTTGTTCTTTTTTGTTCTCTTTTTTTATCCATGCATCTATATTCTGTTCCGAAATAAATTTGTGTTATTGTATTCGGGACATCTTTCAGGATATGACAACATATTTCTTTCTGCAGTTGTCTGTATATAACATATTTGTTGAAAAAAGCAATTGCTGGGTTTCTTTATTTGATTTTTATTGTGAGGTTTTTCTGCTATAAGGCAACATTTGCTTCCAATGGTGCGTGTCCAAAAAAAAAAAAACAGTTTAGTCTGAATTTTACATTTGTACCAAACAGTGCTCAACTTTAAGACACTTTTAACGAAATATAATTTCCTGCATATTAAATATTTCATTGATTTCGTAGTTTGCGTTTAGGTAACCCTCGGAAAGTGAAAGGGGAAGCTTCATTAGCTGGCATGAGATTATGATCCCTGAGGGCGGAAGATGCTATGTGACGAAGAGAGTGGTGTCTTGGGGCGAACACATGATGGTGATTCTAGAATGCAGTGGATATTTTTCTTAGTTATTACTGGGGGAGGACATCTAGATCCACTCACCTTTAAGAGAATTGCTTAAGAAGGTGGAACTTGCACTGTGAAAGCCTCTTGGGTTCTTGTCGGGCTTCGTTAAGTAACTGTTGGACTCTAGGCTGGGGTGCTGGCCCAGGTTTGAGTGGTGACTTCGAAGGGATAATTAGAGGCAGAGAGAACCGGTGAATGTCACTTAAAATGCTACTGAAATTGTTGTGCTTGCATTGTGATGGCTGGTTCTCTATGTTTTGTGCCTTGTATTGAAGGCACAATTCAGGCAGAGAGGGCCCGTGGCCAGGTGCCTTCTCTGGTGGGGGAATTAATCCTACAGGTGTAAATTTACTCTGTGTGCATGCTTGCCTACGCTGCTTCGCATCCTGAGATTTCTGAACGTTAATAAATTCACGCTGTTCTTTAGTTATTTCCAGGATCAAGATCACGTCTTCCGACATTAGTTACACTTGAAAGAAGTACACACGACAGTTCACTTTTAGTAGAATTATATTGAAGGAAAATAATCATAAGTTTACAACACGAGTCATAAATTCACTGGTACAGTCACTAATTGGCTTTACAAGTTCACAAATTCACACTAATAAGTTACTGATTTCAATCACTAGTTTCAAGTCACTTCCAATTCTTAGTAGCTGTGACATTTTGGTTACTGGTCATGGAGCCTCGTGCTCGGATTTCCTGTAGTTACTTTCTGATACTGGTAGAAGACAAGGACGTACCACGTGGCGGCCGTACTAAGCGCAATGGGGCTGCATTCCCAAACTGCCCACGTAACTAGAGCATCTCAAGTCACTCCAGGGATTGCTAGGTGTAAGATGTAGATAGAATCGGGCTTCAGTTCCCTTTTCAGGAAACAACCCGAGCTGTTCGTAGGTGCGTGTGCTTAGGTTTTCTTTTCAGGAAACAACCCTAGGATAGAGGTGTTGCTGGCTTCTGTTCCCTTTTCAGGAAACAACCCTATGTAGAGAAGGAGGGCAGGTTGCAATTCTCTTTCCAGGAGACAACCCTTTTGAGGAGAGGGAGGGTACCTAGGCTTGCTTGGGGAGGAGACCCAAGCCCTAGATTGGTGAAGAGCGAGGTGCAGGCCCAACTTATATACCCCTGAGAGGAGGCTGTCTGCAGGTAGCATGTTGGCGACCCCATCACCCACTTATTTCTTTGCACTGCACAGAAATTATCTCCGGGTCACAACATAATTCCCTTGACTGCAAATGTCTGCGTTGCCTGTAAATAAACACAAGCAAACGCTTCAAGAAAATATTAGCACAAAGTATACATGGTTATTTACATATTTTTCCGATTTAAAATATTATGGTCTTTAGAATTTTTGATTTGCAAGTGGCTGGTTGTTACAATATTTTGTGACCCAACACTGAGCTATAGTAGTTATATGAATTATGAAAGGTAAACAAATTGTGGGCCAAGTTTCTATAAATATTGACATTAGTACTTGGTGATGCATCAACACTAGCAATTTTAGTGTTTTATTTGTGTCCAACTGATAAAAACACGAAGTCGCGCGAGTGACGGTTGCACGACGTTTTGCCAACCTAAGTCTGCTTCATTAGGAGTGATGTTGAGGTGAGTGTGCCTCAACTTCTTGCCGGATGAAGTTGACTTAGGTCTGCGAAACGTTGTGCAATGGTGCACTCATGTGACATTGTGTTTGTCTCTTTTATTGTGTGTTCCTGTCGAGAAGTACCAGCCTGTGAGTACTTCATCATTTTGTCTACATATTTAATTGGTTAACCTAGTGGCCTATGCTTTATTCCATTACTACTTTCTAAGTAAAAACACTTGGCTTCTATAAACCTTCATGAATACACAAAGAAAAGTGTTTGCATTTTTTTTAAGAGTATTGAAATAGGCTAAATTTAAAAAGAGTCTACAATAAAAAGAAAAAAAAATTATTCTTTGTAATTACAAAGGAAATATTAGATAGTTCAGTGTTGTACTTTCATTGTGAAGGAAATAATTTTTGTTTGTGATTTAAATACTACATTTTTGCCCTTTTTCCTTAGGAGAAAAGTACAGTAAAGTTGTAAAAGTAACACACTTTAAACTGTAAAAACTAAAAATTTTAAATTTCTGGTGATCAAAATTTATTTTACATCGGAAAGTTCAGCAGTGTTTGGTACAATTGAATCGTGCATTGCAGAAAGGAGATAAGTCCACAAGTCAAATAAATTGAGTTATGACTAGGAAACCATTATTTGGCTGATACTGCATCATCCTATCGTGAAATGGAACATATAAGTGTGTATATCAGAATTACAGTGCTCTTTGAGAAATTAAATAGCGGTTTCTTAATTTAAAAAAAAAAAAAAGATTTAATCAGTTTTTCCTTTATTATCTATGAATTGGATTTTTATGACTTTACCCCTTCCTGCAATGCCCGATTCAATTACAAAATAATAGGCCTCTCCAGTTCCCTTAAACGACATTCTTTGAATGGTTACATGTATTAAAATTCTTTGTCAGCCCTCTGAGAAATTAATATAGAATCCCCACAGTACTAGCAAGTTTATTTTGTTCTTAATTATATTCCGTTTCTCTGTAACATTTACCTGTTCCCCTCACTCTTGTCCTGCTTTTAGCATCCAAGGTTGTGTCAGGATCTGTTGTCGAAAAGGAACGAGGAATTCCCATAAGCCGGACAAAAGTAACTGATACAGTACATCCGGATATTAAAGCAGGTGAAATGTGCAGGAATCATTGTTACAGCTAGTGTTTTTGTTAGTACTAAGAAAATATGTAGTAGCTGGCTCAGATGTTAACTTTTGTGCTGTGGCATGCTAGTTTAAACGTTAGTAGTGGTTAGGAGAATTTGTATTTCAAAATTTTATTCTGTTTTTTTTTTGTACCCAGTAGCTGTTTGTGATGTATTTCAATACAATTCATTTTATTGCTTATAACATTTGATGTACTCCATTTCATATAAGTTTGGATAAATCTGACAGCAACTTATGGTCAATAATTTGTAATATTTTGTTGTTTTTGTTACTACTTAAGATAAACTTTGCAGTACAAATGCTTAAGTGGACATTTCAGGTTCATTTTATAGCTAAAAATCTCTTGCATTGCGCAAAAATCACAAAATACTAAAATATTACTGCCCATAAGTTGCTGCCAAATTTATCCAAACTTATATGAAACAGAGTATACAAGTGTTAGGGATGATAAAGGTTAAACTGGTTGTTATGGCATGAAATTTGCACCTGCACTGTATATCAGCTTGCTTTTTAATGCAACATTTGCAATTTTTTTTAGAATTCAGTTAATAATTTTGTCAGTTTCATTGAATTCTGCAAATGCCTTTGCTGTACCATATTTATTGAAGTGCTTCATTTTGTTGATTTTGAAATTTATATGTACATATATTTTAGATAGTACCTAGTTATAGACTTTGTGGTAAAGTGAGTACTATTGAGAACAACTTCGTGAAGGACATATTTTATTGTGACCTCGTACGTTGTCTTTTGACTAGGGCCTAAGAATAAATATATTTATTGTGTTCTGTACGTACACCGTTATGATGAAAATTACAAATTGGTTGAAACGAGAGAAGTCACCAGAGGCCTGAGTATAATCATTACACATTTCAAGTTTAGTTTAGTAGAGAAGCAATTTTCTCAGTGTTCACCACATTTTGAATCGGGCTGTGTACGAAATCCTCACGTTTCGTTACCGTAGAGCAATTTTCGGAGTTTAGTGATGTTGCTGCTGTAGCGAACATATATTGTGAGTACGTTTGCATGTCGCATATGGTGGACACCACTTCTACGCCACAATATCCTCCATGAGGAAAATGGCCAGTGATACAAATTATGTTTGCAGCAAATATTTACCTTAAGAACAATATAATAGGATTTTTGTGGAATTGTTATATTGTTTCCATCAAAATAAGTACAAAAATATTACTTGTTTAAGCATAAAACTGTGTGTTATATTATATGTTCAGGTTATAAAAGCTACAAGGAATCAAAATTTAAGCAATCAAGTATCAATTAGCATCAGTGGCCGGCAGCCAAACTACAAAGTACACTGTTGTTTTTTTGTTAACAGATGGTTTGGTGTACAAGATCAAAATTTCAGATATTGAAGTAAAATCATACTTGTAATGTTAAAATAATCTATCGTAGTAGAAGACTAACACTGTGTATGTAAAGATTATAAACGTAACATTAATTGTAAGGCTATACTGTAAAATTGTTTCCCGTACAAAAATGCTATTGAATTTCATTGCGAACACTACATTTTATTTTACAAAACATCAGTAAACATGTAAAATAATGTTCCTTAATAAAACAGAATTCACCACGAGTTCAGTAATTACTGTAATGAGACACAAATATCTGTAGGTAAGTCAAATATATGTATTTTAATAACACAGGGGTCTCAAAGTGTGTAAAAATGGTAGCAAAGACAGCTGCTATAATGAGAAATGACATTTTATGGTCCTTAGCCATATACTAGCACCATTAGAGTGTTCGTTAGCTTCCGTAAATATTGATGTCCTCGAACGTCGTTAACCTTACGGCTCTGTAGAAACACAACAAAACACACTTCATAGAAGGGTTTGTACTCACTATTTGCAGTATGTGTTTCTTCAGCACTCTGCGCACATTGCAACGTCCGGGCGAGTTCATACTCGGGGCACAGGTCTTCAAAAGTGTTCAATTCACTGTGTGTAGCCTTTTGCAAATAATATTTTGTAAAAATAATAATGGTGAGAGAAATTGAGATAACCTTTAGATAAATAATTCATGAGTATGGTGTGCTGGGTTTTATACTATATATGTATCTTTATTTGGGTTGTAGAGATAATTATTCAATCTCACGCTGTTGATGTTAGTTATTCAGCTAAACAAATCTGATGTTATTTTACTTGTTAAAGTAGTTGTGTTTATTACGTTTTTTTTTGGTATTGTCTTGCTTACATTTAGGCCCGGGATGTGAAATTTCAGCTTAGCTGTAGATTTTTGTATTGGCAACCTGCTACAATTAAGTTGTGTTTTCTTCTCAGTGCCCCTACAATGGTGCACTGTTTACAGTACTGTATTATGAATTGGTACCACTAAATTCTGCATTTTATTAATGTTTTTCTTAATACGTGAATTAATGAAATTTATTATTGAAAAATGTATACCTAACATGCTGCAAAAATTTATCCTTCCAAATACTAATTTGAGGCTGTGAAATAATGTTATTTAGCAAAGCAAAATGCTAAGTTTCCCTATCTTAAACCAAGTGAGGTTTCAGAACAGTTAGAATCTAACTTCGGTGTATCCGAGTTCAATTCCGCCCATTCTGATTTTGATTTTCCATGGTTTTCCAAAATTGCTCCAGAGAATGTTGGAATGGTTTTTTTAAAAAATACCATTTACCAATTCCTCTTCCAGTTCTTTTCATTCTGTCACATTGTATGTCACTGTCTGTAATGACCTTATGCTCAAGAGATGCAAGTTCCACTTACCTTACCTTCCTATCTTAAACATTTTGAGTGAAACTTTTGCTGCTTCAAATTACTGTAGCGTAGCTCAATTATATAAAATATTGTTTACATTTGAAATATTCCAACAGACTGAACTACGTATAATTAGCCACTATACAGTATGCTTGTTAGTGACAAATATACACTGTACATTCTTTCAAGTATTGGACAATGTACATTCATTAAGCATCATACTGCAACTGTGGAATGGCTCGTTTAAAGCCATTGGCAGTGTGTTGTGTTGAGTCCTTGGGATGAATTGCAGTGTGTGTGTTTATTTTAGTCATACTCTTATGCATTTTAAATTAAGTATAATGAAAAACAACATCTTGTTTGCCAGAAGGTTTGTTAAATTGGGGTATTTTATAAGGATGATCTTTGGTATTTTTTGGTGGCATTACATATTTAAGGTATGAGAATGGATATAATTTTTGTACACATTGACTACCTTTGGCAGTATACATTTTAGTAGCTGGTTTCCATTAAGACCTTGGGGTGATCCCTTATGGTGGTTATGTTGTAATTATAGAATTGAATTCTGAAGTTAATTTTGCTTATTTCTTTTATGTTATGTTGAAGATATTTTGCTTTTGAGTGTTGGTTAAAATTTTCCAAATAGAGATTTCCTACCTGTTTATGTGCTTTTATTGTCACTCGATCCAACTTATTAATTTCTATATCCTTGTGCACATACATCATTCAATAATTTTAAGAGAAGACTTAAGCGATTGTCATGCATCTGTAATTCATTTAGATGGTTACCAGGCGTTACAGTACTTATTCTTTGCAGTGTGTCGCAAAAAGCTTACAAGACAACCAAGGCCTCTAACCTGAAGGATATGATGGCATTTTTCCAGTGCAGTGTTAAGAGCCCCATACTGCTGGTGCATGAACAATGTTGCAGCATGTTAGAAGAAAGTTTTTCTAAGAAATACTACTAAACATGTGTTTGAAAACTTCATCTACGAATGGTTGGACGAGGATCTTGAGGATCTCCCGTTTTCCCCGTCCCCTCATTCTTGTGCCGCTCCATACCCACCTCATGCCACCATTCATCAGCTCTGAAGACCTCAATGTTAAGCACTGACCAAAAGCTCTCACTTTATCTACGAAAAAAAAAAAAACACATTTAAAGCTATGCTTCTCTATTTTTGTTTTCTAGATATGCTTAGAAATACGATTTTGGGGCACCTCAAAATGGCTAAAAATGGTTTTTCCAGATTGATGTCACTTAAAAAATACGAACCAGAATCTCAAAACAAAAATTGAGAAGTGTGCGATGGTCTTTACTTAACACTTTCCATAATTAAAAAAGTAGGGTCACTTCTTCATGTGCCATAGGAAAACGCCAACAACAATAACACTGCAAACGATTTTCATGCTCCACGAATAAAGGCGATACAGCTGTTGATGCGTGAGCCATTCTAGCTCTTATTGCCTGTCTATTTCCATATCTCAAAAGTAGCATCTAGCATCTGCTGTATAAGGTTCTTAAAATTGTTTAATTAAGTACTGTTGCTGGATATTACTTTAATTTATTTGTAAAGCCAATGTATTTTCAATATCAAGACCTCATTTATTTGACCCTATTTTTGGAGACTATGAGGAGTTGTAGTAGAGAGCTTTTACCATATTTATTATGATGCCCCTCAATTATGACCTTATTTTCAAAAATCATTAGGTCGTAATAGAGAAATTGTACTGTAGGTTTGGTTTTTATCTAGGAAAAGTAGTAATAACTGACAATTAAAATAAATCTTGACACATTTTCCGTGGCTGTTCTGTAAAGTAAATAATTTGAGCAGTATTATTAAATGTGGTTTTGAGTTATTTAGGGAAAGCTGTCCATTTTTCCTTGGTATTGCACATTTATATTCAGTACGATACTATGTTGCATCAGTTATTTTCAACTTTTTTCCCCTCAGGAAAATGGTGCCTTCTACAGTACACTTGAACTTAGCCTTAGTACAGATTGTTTTTACACAAAGATTTTGTTAAAAAGCTTATACTTTATTTTATTGTTTTAGCTCATTCTGACAAGCCTAAACCAGCAACCTTAGGACCTCCAATACCTCGTCCCAAGAACTTTGTAGAACTGGAAGAAAAAATTGTTATTGCAGCATCAAAAGCAGTGGATGCGTATGACAAGGCTGCACGTTACTTGGGAGGTTTGTGATGTCTTTATTTTGTTGATGAACATATTCTAAGTGGCCATTTTTTATACTGACATGATAATAGAAAACCCAGTCTGTATTGAGAACACTGATGGCCAGTGGCAGATTCAAAATTTTATATGAGGGGAACCTTGTTTAATGTTTTAAATTGTACCTTTATTTGCAATGTGTGTACAGTTATGATTTAAAACAATTTATATACATTTATTTTTTGCAGAGTACAACAAAGAAATTAATAAAATTGTTGAGTCATCTGTTGAACATTTGGATCAAAGTGTTTGGTCTAATTTGAGAAAGAAATCTGCAAATAAAGATACACAGATAAAGAATGCTGAAGAGAAGGCCAGTGAAGCAGTGTAAGTTGTTAACAGCTTTTTAAATTAGGGGTTTGCCTGTTATGAATACATAATTCTTGTGACTTATTTGTGAATGTTATTTACTTTCATGTTGGAACTAAAATTTTCTTTCTTTGTGTTGGACATAAGGGTACTGTAAGAGGAGTAACTGGTTAGAGTTTGTGTAAAATCTATGTTATGCAGTTTCCCGTAACAACTAATTCTGGGGGGAAAAAAGGGTAAGACTGCTCTTGCTTGTTCGCCACTTGCCTCATCGCCTAAAAGAACATGGTGCCAAAATGCATCTGTCTTCTGCTCAAGCAGTAGTCTTGAAGATCGAATTCATAATTCGAATATGACCTTGAATTTTTAATTATAAAATGAAATAATCTATTTGTAACCAAGTTCGGGCAACCTCAAAGTCTCAACATCAGTAAGACACAACATCATACATAGTATCTTCTGAACCTCTCCTTCATATAAATTTAAATCTTTCTGTCTCACCAGGGGGCCGCGGTGGTGAGGGGTCAGACCTCTCGCCTCCCACCAAGGCGATCTGGGTTCGAGTCCTGGCAGGATCAGACCCCGGATTTTCGCACGTGGGAATCGTGCCGGACGATGCAGTTGGTCGGCGGGTTTTCTCGGAGATCTCCCGTTTCCCCCGGCCTTTCATTCCGGTGCTGCTCCATACTCGCCTCATGTCACCCCTCACCAGCGCTAAAGACCTCGATGTTAAACGCTGACCAAACTCTCTCACTCACTCACTTTCTGTCTCACCCAAGTTTGCCACCTGGCTGCAAAGTTTGTGAACAACTCTTATACCACAGCCATACTCAGTGTGCCTTAAGAGGGCGTGGTAGATAAATAAACGCTGAAAACATCAATTGATTTCTACTCTTTTTTCGAAGCCAATATGGATAACATACTCAATAACAATCCTAGATAATGATATTTGCCAATTATGAGTAAATAGTTAGCCAGAATTACTATGTAATTTGTTACGCGTGATCTCTTGCGCCGCAGTTAAATGCACGAGGTTCTGACGTCCGAGATTGTGCCTCAGAAGTTCGTAACACTGGAAACAGTATTGTTTAAAACGCTGGCTAAAACTATTGTCTAGGATTGCTATTGTTCAGTTTTCATAAATTAGCTTCAAGAAACCTGCAGTTATAGATTAATGCTTCTAACGTTGAATTATGTACCACACCCTCTTAACATATCACCCAGCTCTAGGCCACCAAATTGTCTTGTAGATAGTTAGGGATTAACTGAACACTTTTGAAGCCTAGTTACTTTTTTCCTTTCAGATAATTTCTAGTTTCCTGAATCATGTTTAATGTAAAGGAATCACCCTTAATTACAATGAAAGTGTTTACATTGTATCACTCTAAAAAGTTATCATTTATGTTTTCAATAAATAATATTTTAAAATTATTATTCTACACAAAACTGTCTTCAAGAGTGCTCAGTTGATCACAAACTGCCTATAACTGTGCATTCCCTCAGAAAATATGTGTCATCTACCTGTTTTAGATATTCCTGTTTGGAAATATCAAACTGCGAGATTCGAGACCTTAAAACTTTTTTTATTTTAAAAGGTTGTCTACTGCTCGACATATTAATCAAATTAAGATTTTATTAAATATTGTAGTGGTTTGAATCTTGTCATCCTTGCTCGTAAGAATTTGAACACGGTGGGAAGCAGAATGTCAGCTGTTTGTGGTAAAGATAGTCTTTTTGAGGATCATCTTTTTGAGGATCATCTGGTCAAGAAAAATAAAAATACAGTACATATACTGTATATCATTATGGCCTTGGAAGTTGAGAATAGTCCTTGACAAGATGGCTAATGCAAGTTGAGTGCCATACCTTTTACTCTTACACTGCGACGTTCAACTATGCGACTAGTCGAACACTGAATTAAATGACACTGTAAACACTAGGTGCATGGTTTTCTTGCGTGACATTAACCGAAAATAGCTACATTTACAAAACAGTTTTTTAAAAAATTTTTTAAACTATCTTGGGCGTAGTAAAAAATTTTTATCCCATAGCGAAAGTGTTACATATGATGAGGCAAGTGGTGAGTACCAGCCATAGTGCTCACGTTTTCCTGGGTCCAGATCATGCACTTATTGTGATCTGATTACACAACGTTCAGTGTGGCAACAACCTTTATATTGGTACAGAAGTATAACCAGCTGTGACTAGACTGTCACATTTTCCAGATTTTATTTTTAAAAACATACACAGAATTGAGATGTATAAATTTATAAATGCTTGCAGAATTTTTTTATGTTCTTCACTACCTTATACAGTGAAATCTCATTACAAAGTACACGAAGGGAACTTGAAATTTTACATTTAATACTGAAAATACTTTAAACTGAACAGTTATTTAATGGAAAACTTTCTGTAGAGGTTTCAGCAAATGTACTTAATAATGAAAAGTACTTTAAACTGAAGTACTTTATACTGAGATTTCACTGTAATTGAAAATCTATAACATGCAAGCATAATACATTTATTGTTAAATTTATGTTTACTTGAAATACTGTACGTGTTTAATTTGTGAGAAAATAAGAAGACATGCAAATTCTTGAGTTCTGCAAACTAAACCCCGCCTTTACATATTTTCGTTGATTACTATGAATAGGTTATAGTAGTCATAAGTACTAGTGTGTCTGTCTACATTGAAGTATCCTTTGCAGTGGAAGACTGAAATTGTAATTTAATGTTATCTTTCAACATTTGATCTTCAATTTGTTGAAAAAATTTTTCGTGTATTTTTTAGCCTGCAATTGGATAAATTAAATGAATTGCTGAGTGATACGACTTTAGAGACATCAGAAGCTGTCCGCAATCAAGCGAAGCAAAATGCGGAAAGGGTCATGCAGGATGTAAAGAATGCTGCAGACAGACTCGAATCTGAACAGAAACGAGCGAGGTTAGCAGACAGTTACTGGAGAAAGGTTGCAGAATCTAGAAAACATTTTTTGGTAAGTTGTTAGTTATGTGGTTGATCTCGTCTATTAATGCATTACAGAGTAGAATTTAGTTTTGTAATTTTTCTCCACTGACATGCTAGATCTGTTTTTAAAATACATTCACAAATTATAATTTATACCAGTATAAAGAATAATATCTGTTCTTTAATTACAAATAAGTAATACACGTTAGATTTTCCATGGGTTGATCAACTGGGTTGCATTGTTGTTTATCACTCTTGCTGCACGTCGAGGACAGTACATACAGTATTATAAAAGTGACTGTATGAAGTGTGAACTGTACTCTTGCTCAGCAATGCTCTTGTACACAGTGCTTGCGTTCAGTGGTCCCTTTAACCAACACACCTAGCAGTGATTGAATTGGAAGAGGAGCTTCTCGCTGACGGAAAAGATTCTAAGATAGTTATGATTCACATTGTTGGGGCATGTTTAAGTGCGTGTGTGTGCAAATATAATTGACTAGTGAACTAAATTAATAAACTCTGCATTTGATTCACATTTAAGATTTAAATAGAACACATATGCTGGCAGGAATAAATTGTGTTCTTTTAGTACCAATATATTTAATGTTTATAAATTGCACTTGTGCTTGGCATTTTGGAATGGTACTGGCAGCACTGCTATTTTAATTTTTAAATGAATATATCTGTATCAAGATATTTTTTTTATTTAAGTTGAACCCTTTTATGTATTTTTATGCAGGAATAGTAGACACAGGAAATGCTGGTAACTTTTGTATAGTGTACAAGACATATGTTAGCACTTTAATTGCTACTATGTTTCATTTGTTAATGTATCTATTCTCCGTTCACTCTAAGTTGAGTTTTACGATAAACAAAGCAAATTATAAACAAACTTCATTTGCTGCGACCGCGTGCACTGTGATCTTGCATAAGAAATAGATCTTTGTTATCTGTCGTGTACATATAAATTTACCACTCCATCACTTAATGAGAGAGTTTTATTAACAAATATCTAAAATATACAGACCGTGCAGACACAATCTACGACTCTATACGTTTATTACTGTAATTATGGTTAGAGGATGACACGTCCATACAGTTCACACATAAGTTATGTAATGACTGACGTACTGTTAAAAGTATGAGTTGCTTGGTACACTTGCCAGTATTTACAGATGTACGATACTCTAAAAATACCAAGTTTTGTTCAGTACACAGTGAACAAAACAGTGAAAATGTCTTGCATGGTTTTGGAAATATTGATATAAGTCTTCATTACTAAACAAACTGCGGTGATGTTAATAAGGCAAGAATAAAAATCTTGTATAACATTCTTTACAATAAAAAATAAAGAATATGTGTCGCGAATTATCAACATATTGTTTGGTGATTTATAAAATGTATTTTTTTCCAAAACAAAGTACAAAATAATCCAGGAGGACTTTAAAGTAAGTTTAATAACATTTTGTTGACAACTTTTTTTTGCATGTAGTACCAAATTTTCGTTACTTTAGTACCAGAATATTTGAATACGATCGTTAGTCATGGCTTGATAAATACAATTAAATTTTGAAATATACTGTAATTGCGCATGATGTCAATATTGTATCAAGTTTTCATGTAATTTTTGTTTCCGTATGTCGATAACACGTACAAAATTTTCACGCAGTATTGTTTTAATATATAGGGCGTTGTTGTTTCCTATAATACCGAATGTACACAGTTTTATTGGTTGGACATAGTACGTCGGCGCGCTGCACAAATTGAGCCAATTAGAATCTAGTGGAGTATAATGATAGGTATTACTTTATTTGTTTACTTCAGAACTCAAGTTAGAGTGAACAGAGAATAGTCATTTCATTTATTTAACATGTTGTTTTGTAGTGAGAAGTATTTTTTTTTCTTCCAAGCGGCATTGTAATCCAGTTTTTCATTGAAGTTTTCTTTCTCTGGGATTGTTTTAGCACAAGTTAAGTCTAGTTTTCCTCATAACACCTCACACTTTTGTATATAAATGTAGGTCATTCTATACACCTGTACAGTCAATCACCATATTTACTCGCATAATAGCTGCATATTATTGGCCAAGTTTTTGGCTCAAAAAATGAGGTGCGGCCATTATGAAGTGTTAAAAGAAATTACCTTTAATTTTTTTTGTTGTAAAATATAATTTAAATATACACTTTTTTTTTTTCTTCATATTTACTTGTCCATAACATGCCCAATTCTCCAAAAATAACGTAAAAGGTATCTAGGATGCATAGTAAACATGGAAAAAATAAGAGACTAGAAAATCTTGTTAATCCATTCATGTACGCCACTAAGTAAAACACGTTTAAAATTATCTAGCATAAGATGTTTACATTTTACCATGCATTACGTTTGTGTTTTTATTTCCCTTGTAAGAATTTTATAAAAAATTCTGATTCACGCTTAAAAACGTCACAATTCTCCAGACGCCGCTACATTATCAACAGCGCATCTTCACTAGTGAACGTAACTCATAGTGTCTGGTGATAGGTCATGTAGACACTCTGGAGGATTTAGGCCTGTGCGCTGTGAAGACTGGGTACCTAGATGCTCAGTTCAGCCGCCATATCATATAGGCACAAAATATGGAGGATCTAAGCCAGCGCGTCATGGAGATTGGTACCTAAATTTCAGTTCATTTGCCATGTCTCATAGGCACGAAATATGGAGGATCTAGGCCCATGTGAAGTATCTGTATGCGCAGTTAAGCCGCCATGTTGTGTAGGCATGGAATATGGAGGATGTAGGGCTGTGCGCCATGAAGACTGGCACCTAGATGCTCTGTTCTACTGTCATCTTGTAGGCACGGAATATGGATGATCTAGGCCCATGTGTCTTTAAGACTGGTACCTAAATGCTCAGTTCAGCTGCCATTTGTAGGCATGAAATACGGAAGATCTAAGCTTGCGCGGTGTGCAGACTGGATATCTAAATGTTCGGTTCAGTCCAAGGTCTGTAGATTAGAGGTTAGCCCAAGAAGGGCCATATAGATGAGGGGACTGAGGGGTGCGGGCGTGACGTAGCTCACATCCTTCCGAGTTAGTCCTGCCGCGCCTCTGCTATTGCTTTGTTCCCGCCCGCACTAGTAGTGTAGGGTTTTGTTATTGTGCTAGCAGTTCGATTACTTATCACCTATTTCTGTAAGACGTTTTCTTGCCTAAAGTAATAGCAAAACTTGGTCTTTTTGGAAAACATCGTAACAGAGTTTTACTGTATTGTGTCCCCTGTTGAAAAAAATAGTGCGGCCATTGTGCATTTTTTTAAATGCTGCTTTAAGCCTTTCAAAATAATGGTGAGGCCATTATGCGATGGTGGCCATTATACAAGTAAATACGGTAAGTTTTGTAGCAATTTTTACTATTTAGGTGATGTGGACTTATTAAATGTTTTTGTGTGTTAACAGTGAATTTTATAAATTGTACAGTTCATCCCCATCACTAATTTAGTAAAATGAGTGGTAACTGTACATATTGGGGAAAAAATTTTATTTCTTTTGCTTTTCGAGTATCATTACTCAACTGTTATCATTGTATTTAACATTTTATAGCAGCTGAGTCACCATTAAGTATCTTAAACGCTGCATATAATACATGTCTTGTACAGTAATATATATGGAGAAATATTGATGCAGTACAAGTCTAATTTTTACATGAGTTATAATTCTTCTGGTGGAAATGTTGAACATTTGAAAATATAGTGTTAGATTAGATCTGTATTTTTATCAGTCTTTGCCCACAGTTGTTGACAATCGTATTGATTTTGTGTAGTAAGTGTCTGACTCAAGTTATTGTTTTAGGAAGAATTGGAAACATTATTCCCAATGATCAGTATTCAGGATAAAAGGTTGAAAATACCTGAGGATAAGCTGGATTTGTTTGTTCTGTATGCATACCAGAACATTTTATTCTGTCAGAAGGAATTACATAAGCTGGAGGTAAGAAAGTAGAGTTGGAATTACTTATTGTTAAATTGATTGAAATGTACGCAGTGTCATTTATATTGCAGTAGGCCTATAGAAATAACATTTTGGTGTAGTTATGTACTGTAATGAGGATTGCAGTGTAAAGTGAATTTCAGTTATTCCCACAAAGTTGAATGATGACTAATTTTGGAACAGTTATTAAAAATTAATAGGAGTATTGGTCGTACTGTTTAGGATTTTTACCCTTATTAAAATTTTTAAGCTTTGATTATTTATGGGTGTTAGCTTGGGGAACAGTTTGGACCACGGGTGCAGGGCTTGAATGTTATAACAGGCAGTTTGTAAATAAATTGAGACACTTAGGCATCGACAAAAATAAATATGTACATTCAGTGTTATTACAGTATGTATTTATAGTTTTGTTAACATGTTCTGATAGCCAAAAACTAGCACATACTAAAAATAACAGTAAATGTGTAAAAGTAAGAAAGTTAAACTATGCCCCAGATTAAGGTTTACTAAAACTTTGCAACACTTTGTCATGAGTTGGGTGTTCGTGCATGTGTTTCATCATACTATGGTGTTATAGGTGATTTGGAATAAAGTGAGCACTCAAAAAACCCTGATTAATTTATATTTTTTGCCAGTTTATATCTTTCTGCAGAATGTGAACATAAATATTGCCACGTGCTGTTATTTACATAGGGTCGTGCATGCTATGTTTACAACTACACTAAACTGCTCCGATAAATTTTATCTACAATATCTACTCATTAAATGCACTGGGGCTGAATATAAGATATACGGTAATAAAAAGTAATCATAGGTATAAATACCTGCCAGTTAACACCTTATAATACTGGTTTCTGTCCATAGACTAATTGATACAATATGCACTATTTTCGTTACGAATCTCGTAAAAGCTGGCGTAGTTTATTTGAATTTGTAACTCAAAACCGCCACTACACACATGACACACGCAATTCAAGAATTCAAATTTAGTTCAGTTCTTCTGCCACTAACGACAACGCACTTAACAGAAACAATAAATAACGTATTTTCTTAATATGAGAAATAAAAAAACGTAAAACATAGTTTACAGAATACTTATGGTTTTGCGTCATTTGGCAATGATTTTCATAGCAATTTACAATACTTTTGAATGTGTACATACGCACAACGGACAAATGCAAGCAAATGTTGCAACTTGGCGAAGCAGTGAAAATTGGCGAAAACCTATCTCTGATGCCACCTGTCTGGAATTTTGAACTGTCTGAAGCGCAGAGCAAGCACTAACGTGCAAGATGACCTGAGGCCGGCGATAGCGTCACATTCTTCTGTCACCAATTAAGTCTAATTATACTGTAAGTAGAAATGTCAATAAGATCATAAATAAATATTTTGAAGTCGGCCTATATTAAATACAGAGAGGTCGATTTCATCTGACATTCTTTCACTAATGTTGTATTCAAATAGAAAAATACATGGAACTACATGTGATGAATCATTACCAACCATACAAGCAGTAAAGTAACTCTTGTTGATGATGGCGTATAATGCAGTAACGGCTAGCAATTTTTTTCAAAGGTTAAATCTTTAGTGCTCACTTTATCCTGAATGACCTATAGGAGCCGTTTCCTATCTAGCACATGATATGCTATGGGGAGTTAATTTTGAAGTATTTTATAGCCTTCTTACTCATAACTATTGTGTATAAAAATAAAATCACAGACATTTTAAATACATAGAACCTTAAACTACCGGTATGTTGTTTTGTTTTCAGTTTTACACATCTTGCTTCTTGTGGTAGGTTCTCATAAGTAACTAGTGGTTTTTAAAATATCAGAGTACGTATTTTAGTGAGTTTTAGGAATGTACAAATACTTAGATATTTGTTCAGCTAATTCTGGTAAAATATTTTTTATCAAAGAAATAAGTCATCTGTAGAGACATAGAAAATTCGCGTTATCATTTGTTAGCAGACTAAACTTCACTTTCCTGTACATACCAGAACATAATCTGCGATTTAATTGGCCTCAAACTTTTATGTGTTTTCGTTTACGTGTGTCACGTCTTTACAGAGATTGGCCTCTCTACTGTGTAAACATTCTCCGCGGCAAGTTACGACAATATCGGCCAGCGGGAGACGGTGAATGAGGCTAATGTCACTTGGAGTCTAGTCAGCTGTCAGAAAATAATGTGAATTTTGCATGTCTCTAGTCATCTGTCATTTTTATGTAGCATATCTGTTTTTTCTTCCAGTATCTAATAATTCCAATACTTTTTCATTAGCACCTTTTGTGCATCTAAAGCAACAAATTACTGCAGTTTTAATATTATGAAAGTTTAATGAAAACTGGGGACTATTTTTGAATTTAACAGAAATGTAATAAAGGAGTTGTGTACAATTAATTTAAATTTTAAAACAATGAGTTGAAACAGTCATCAGTTTCTTTCTTGAATGTTGTATATGTGAAAACCCATCATGTTACTATGTATAAATTAACCAGTGGACAAACATACTGATATGTATTTCCATTGCTGGTCACATATAGGCACAAACACTTGGTAAACTCTTGGATATTCTTATTTTAATTTAAAGTTTTTATTTTCTTGTTCTTTTCAGCTACCATTTGTCTTGCAAAGCTGGAATTTTTTTTAGTATTATTGTTTTAGTGTACTGAATATTCGCACAATCATGGCAGGAAGTACTAGTACAATAGTGGTTGTACCAACTAGGAATTTTAATGTATTATGAATGATAGAAGTGTATCTGTTTGCAATATTATACTTGTAGACATGGGGAGAGCAGCGGATACAGTCGGCTTTGAAGGCGACTGGCCAAGATGTGGACAAAGTTCTTTTGAGAGAGTTGATGGAATCTGAGCTGGAGAAACAGCTACGGCATATCAACTTGGACTTCCAGAAAAAAGTAAGATATTTTTTGTAACTGCTGTGAAGTAAATAATAAAATAAATAAATAAATGTTGAGTAAGGAGTGAACCCTAGGGTAGAGTACCACACCTCAAGTCAATAGGCAGACTTTCAACCTGGGAGTCCGTAGATGGCTACCATCCCATGACAGATGACATGAAATAACAAAGACATGCAAGTACAAGGGAAGACGGGAGTACCGAATACCCAGAGAAAACCAGCCGGCCAACAGCAACGTCCGCCACGTTTTCCACATGAGAATATCTGAAACCAGCCTTTACTGGGAATCGAACCCAGATCGCCTTGGTGACAGGTGAGTGGTCTGACCAATGCACTACTGCTGCTCCTTGCAGTGAAGTTGTAATGATTGCCATAAATATGAGTACATATTACCTATTCACACCATCTTGAAAATGAATCAAAATTTTAACTGCTTTCAGTTTTAAAAATTCTGGTACCATACCAAGAATTGTAATACAGGTAGTTAGTGCAGAAGTGATTCACTGATGTATTTCGTAACTTCATGCCTGAGATATGAAAATTGTGATAAAATTAGATGAGTCATTCTATGTAATCATAACAACTGTAAATGGCAACAAAAATTTTCTTTATAGCAGATTGTTGTAATATCCAATTCATTTTACATTTATTATAGAGGGATGGTGCACCATAAAGTTGTTGTTATAGGACAGATGGTGTTATATACCGTATTTCCATGATTGTAAGCCGCACATTTTTTACCAATTTTTAGACTTAAGAATTGGGGATGCGGCCTACAAGCGAAGATTGCTCATTTTGTGGTTAATAAATGAAGTAAATATGATGATAACCAATAAAAAAGCATTAAAGTTACAAACGTATAGTGAGCAGTTGATTTGCTCTGCATAAATAGTACAAATAATACGTTTCACGTATTTTTCGGCGCTACTAGAAGTCCGCTGCCATGTTAGACAAGGAGAAATGTAAACAAACGCCATACCCAAAACAAAACAATTTATGTGCATAACTGTTTACACATTTGGATTGATGGTAAAAGCTGTTTATCACTGATAAACATCTAACACAAGATCAATTTATGAACAAAAAATGCGGTAAATTGTTTTAGTGTACTTGACTTACCTTTGCATAACTAATCAAAATTTGATGTAGGACATTATTGAACTGCGACAGTATACGTATACAAATACTGGAAATTCTGTAGTCACTAAAACACTAAAAATTTAAAAGCATGCCATATTATATAAATATCAAACAAATATAAGAACACATGTTCACAGCATCAATCACTTTCTTCTGTCGGAACTCTTGCTACCGCTAGACGTGTCTTCACGATCTGCCTCGTTCTCGTCATCTTCTGCCTCCTGTTGCCAGAGCACATCATCTTCCGATCCATCTAGCGCGTTCGAAATGCCGGTCTTTTTGAAACCTTTGGCAACTAGTTCATTTGGTATCAGCTCCCAGCTGCGCAGTACCCATGTGCACAAAAGTTCCAAGGACGGGCGCTTCAACTTGCCAGTGGGTGTCAGATAGTGACTGTCACTGGCCAACCACTCATTGTAAAAACGACGAATATGGTCCTTGAATGACTTGTTAATGCATACGTCCAACGGTTGAAGTACTGACGTTAATCCACCAAACTGCCAGTAGGGTTTTCTCTTCTTGAAGGTGTTGTTTCACCTCCTCGACGAGATGTCCCCTAAAGCTGTCCAATACCAGTAAAGCAGGCTGTTTGAGTAGAGCCCCAGGTCATCTACCCCAGACAGTTTTGGCCCAGTCTAACATAAGCTGCATGTCCATCCAGCCCTTTGGCTGCACCCATACGTGTATACCTCGTGGGAACTTTACTCCTTTCGGCATATTTTTCCGCTTAAAGATGATGTAAGGCGGCAACTTTCTTCCGTCGGCTGTAACTGCTAGCATTACAGTGGAACGTAATATTTCATTGCCAGTACTTTTCAGTGGCACACTTCACTCTCCTTTCTGTGTGATAGTGCTGCCGCGGGGCATGTCAAAATACATGGGAGTCTGATCTGCGTTGCCTATTTGTGATAGCAGATACGGAGTCTCTTGGCGCACGTGCAACACGTAGCGCTGGAAGTTGAGAACTTTCTCCGCGTAGTCTGTCGGAAGTTTTTGACAAATTGTTGTCCGCCTTCGAAAAGATATGTTGTTGCGCCGCATGAACTTTGAAACCCACCCGCGACTACCTTTAAAGGTTGCCCTTGGAATGTCGCGATTGCGTGCAACTTTGCGTGCTTTCATCTGGATCATATCATATGTAACCCTGCAGCCATTGTTACGCAATTCCTGGACATAAGTCAGCACATCTTTTTCTACTTCGGTAAACTTCCCGCCTTTAGGCCCCTTGAAACCTCTCCTAGAATAATTAGTATTTTTCAATTCGTCTTTTTGTTTACGCCAACACCGTACCATTTTTTCATGTACTTCAAACTCTCACGCCGCCGCTCTGTTACTGTTTTGTTCTGCGAACACAATGACACGAAGCTTAAATCCAGCTGTGTAACTAGACCGACATCTTCCCATATTTACAAACTGAAAACACTGCGTACCTAATTAACAGTGTAACGGTAATGTTTCCAAGTATATCGTTGACTGGGAAACGTGACTTCTATTGCTGGAGTGAGACAAAGCAACTGATGTCACTTGCAACTACGCAGTGTGGGTGGACTTGGCAACAGCGCGTGACCATGAAGCCTGTCAGCTGCTTGTGTCTGGTCAGGCTCACATCCTCAGCTGCTTGATAACGTGGCGTGGTTGGAGAGGGTGGGTAGCTGGCGGAGAGGAGCAGGTAGTGGCGAGCATAGACAAAGGGGGGTGGCTAGGCGAGGCCGATCGATAAACGTACGGCTCAGTCAGCCACTAGACAGACCTGTCCCACTTCACAGCACCACGGGCGCGAGGGCACACACAAGCAACACTAAAGATTGGTTTACTGACGTCAGCATTTGTGATTTATGCAGTAGTTCTGAAGGAAATGTTATTACGTGACTTATAAATTATAAGTGAGAAAAAAATTTATGTAAAAAAATATAAATTTCTTGGATGACTTGGCAAACTAGGGGGTGCGGCTTACAATCGGGGGGTGGCTTGTAATCGTGGAAATACTGTACCATACTCTTAAACAAACTTTCACTTTACTTTTTGGCACTGGGCCACTCCGTAAAACTTATTATTTTGTGAACACTGTAACCTTTGTGCTGCAAGCACTTGACCTTCAAATCATCCAAATTTGAAGCTGAAGATCAGAGAATGATTTGCGTAGATGGCTCTTTGTATGTTTAGCTGTGTATGTGTTTCACCTGTTACACATTTTGGTATTCTTAGTGCTATCATAGGTAGTCCGAAGTTTAAACAATAATTGTTTCAAGATGCAGCGTGTATCTAGAAGCAAGTACAAATTGCAGAATCTTGATTACAAGTTTTGTAATGGGAAAACGTGTATCATTGATGAATTTGTTTAAATTGTTGCTTCCATGGAAGTGGAGAACCGAGTGAAGTGGAGTAGTTGTAAAACAACACTTGCCTCACATTCGAGAGGACCCGACCATTTTGATTTTGGTTTTACAAGGTTTTCCAAAATACTTGGGTGGTTTGTAAATATGTACTGTACTACAAGCTTTGGCAGATTACCTTCCCTTACCCATGTACTTGTACCTGTATCTCTGCCAGGGCTTTTAAGTTGTTCAAGAACACATACATTTGCCAGTAAGTGCATCAATAAAAATATAAATTAAGTATTGGGGTATGTATTTTTCCTTGTGTAAAGTTCTGTGCTAAGCTGCTATTTTGGATACACCTATTTGGAATTCTAGCACAAGGTGGAGATATTTTTATTGGTTAACTTAGTGAGGTGTACATATGTAGGAAACATTCTGTGTACAAAACTTTTCTCTTTTATTTTGTTTTAGTTATTTTTTTCTGACTTTTAGCATTGTAATACTGTGCACATTTGGGTTTGCAGATGTTAGAGCTGCTTGCAGAAAGTGAAAAAGAAATGAAAAGGCAATTGAGGTTACAGGCTGAAATTCACAGTGACCACTTACGAGATGTAATTAGGGTCAAAGAAGAAGAAGTAGAACGAAAGTTTCAACAGAAGCTTGAAGAAAGTTTAGCAGAGGAGCAGACAAAATATAAAAAGCAGTTAGCAGAGATGTTGGGTCGACTTGCAGGCATTGATGCTGCACTAAAAGGTGAGCAAATGTGCTTAGAACTATTAGGCTAATTCTGTACTTTAATGCACAGATTATATTGTACTTTGTGTAAAACAAGAGGAACGAAAATTGGTTCGTCATAGTCATAAGATTTTTAATGTTTGTAAGTTAAAGAATGCATGTGTTTGTCTTTTTTTTATCAGTTCAGTAAATTTTTTATCACCTTCTAAAAACCATTGATTGTAATCATTTTGCCGATGCAACCTATCTCAGACTCCTGGTGAAAGTTTGTTAAGGTATTTACATGCTAAATTAGGTTGAGCTTATTGAACGTACAAACACACTGTATTGTATTGGCCACCTGTCGTATTGGTGGAAGTTTTTGTTTACTTGCTTTGTGGGATTGCACGAAACATTTTGAAAAACTGATTTTTTTTCTTTAAAGAGTTACCTATTTAAATATGTAAGTTCTGTTAAAAATTTAACCCAAGATAATTGATGTTCAACCACAACATATGTATTAAGGAATGAAAATCTTGTACAGTGAAAGTCTTATTTTTGAAATTTTTTAGCACAGTATGTGCTTTGTCTGCCAATCATGGAAAAATATTTTTATATTCTAAATTTAATTTGGTGATGTATGTACTGTAGCAATAGCCTTATGTGTCTTGATACTCTTTTAACACATGCATCACAGTGAAATAATTTGAAATTAGTTAGAAAATGTTGTTTTAAAAAAATGGGAGAATAGTCTTAGTCTAGTAAATTGCATTTGTTGGCAGATGTTTTTTACTTTTTTTTTTATTAAAGATGGGTAAAATTGTCTTGCAAGCAGAAGGATTAATATTAGTAGTTATTGCTCATTTTTTAAAGACAATTTTACTAAATATGGTAAGCGATAATGATCATAACATGATGTATTATTTTATAAACAGCATTGCAGATGTCTCAAAACAGTATACGGTATGTCTGCTAACATGTCTGAATTTAAAGTGTAATCAGTGGTTTTTATATGAAATGTACTTTTTGTTAAGAGTTTAAAAATACTATAACTTTGTTTTAAAATTTTATTGAAGTTTTTGTGCTGGATAAAAAATACGGTACCTATAGTTAATTTTAGTTCTGGTTTTAAACCGTCATTGTACTTTGCTCCTTTCAAGAATTTACCTTGTTATTCAGCCTAAATTTTTAAAATTGCAAAGTTATTATGCATTTGTACATACTATACTTACATTTGTTTGTTTTTTGTTTAGCATTGTTCATTTTTTGTAATTTTGTCTTATTTGTTTACTGCTTATGGATGGCATAGATACAAAAGGTAAGATTATAATGAGATTTACCTACGTAGTAGATAGTACCAGTAGTTTCCATAATTTCAAAATATCTGTATTTTTCTTATTTGTATGTATTGTATTTAGTTGTTTACTTAATACATTTTTTTTAATGCCTTCAGTTGGGTATAAAAGAAATTGAAGTTCAGTAGTTAGCCGTAATTTATTTACTGTAATTGTAGTGATATTTGCAACAGACACTTCGCATACGTACTGTAATCGTAGAATAGGGTTTGCCCACGTCATTGTTAGAGTTATCGTATTCATGACTCTATGAAATGAAACTAGCGTTTGTTTTGTAAATAAATAAAATGGTGTGTGTATATGAATTCACTATAATAAAATAGTGGATTATAACAAGAGGTATTTTACTTGAATATTTCTAAAAGTCATCAGATGCAGTTGAGCAGAGACATATCTCAGGGCTTAGTGGTGAGATCGAAGACATAGGAATAGGCTATGTTGAAATAATAAGCCAGCTGTTCATGGTAAATCAAATTTTTTTCTAGAATCTCACAGTGCGTCACTCATAAGTTTCGTACCGGTGGCAACGCTCGACTGTTGCAGCAAGTGAACAAAACATAAAGAAAACCATAACTTCTACACCAATGTGATACAAGAAAACTCTACCCGACATGTTGGGTGAATACATCTATAGGTTGGTCGAGAGTTTCCTTCTTGCCAGTCACCACACAGCAGTTGCCAAAATAAATTATTTGTGATACTACTGAGCATAGTAGTTATCAATCACTGCTTGCGATCAGCAAAACACAGTAACAAAGGAAAATAAAGCAAACCGTGGAGACAGAACATCACAGTTGTGTGAAACACATGAGAAGGGGGGGAAAAAAACTACAAGAAACAAAACAAAATGAGCCAAAAGAAAATGTAAAGTTTTCTTTATTCTATTGCAAAATGGCAGCACCCGCGCCATTGCCCTTGTTTTCTACTACCCTTGTTTTCTATTACCCTTGACCACAGCAAAGACTGACTTCCCTCACATGAGCTACTGGCTCCCAGGAACTCATTTTAATTACAAATATTTTCAAAAGAGGAAAAAAAAAAAAAACAAATTGAGACCGTAGACTTAATTTGAGGATTCATATTGCTAAAATACCCCTTTAACATATTTTAAATTGAGGCTAGTTAACATTTAGACTGAATTAAAAACCAGAACAGAAGTGAACCACACAGAGGAGGTGAGGTAAGAGATTGTGCTCACCGCTTAACGTCGAGGTCTAGCTCTGGTGATGACATGAGGTGAGTATGGAGCAGGGCCGAAATGAAGGGGGGGGATAGAAAACCTGAGATCCTGAGAAAACTCGCCAAGCAAAGGCATCATGTGGCACGATCCCCATATGTGAAAATCCGGGGACTGACCCCACCAGGAATTGAACCCGGATCGCCTTGGTGGGAGGTGATTGGTCTAACCATTCGGCCACCGGGGCCCCAAGCCATGCAGAGTGATATATTCTTTGGAATCTGCCATTTCTTAAGGAGGTACGTCACACCCCAACCCTCAAAATTCCAGCATATCTGCCCCCAACTATCTAAAACTTAAATTAGAGACAACGTCCCTGGTCATTAAAATACTCGAAAACAAGTTAGATATTATGCAGCAAATCAAAAGCAGATTAAAATGAGGCTCGGCTAGAGATTCTATGTCAAAATTGTCTAACATTACATATTCCCACTGGAGAAATGGTAGATCTCGCACAAATCAAACACACCGAAACACAACTTGCACAGGCAAATATCTTAAAATAAAATGACATTACTAAGGCACACCGGGAGAGTTGCTGCCACACAAATACTAAAATTGGAAAAAATATATATACAGTGTACTGTAAATAAATAAAGTTACTATCTTTTTTTTTTTACAGTAATAAAAAATTTTGACTTCTTTCCTCTCAAATATTACAACTGGATTTTTCTTTTCGGGATGGCATTCAGTAGCCAAACAGGGCTTAAGTTCATCCACAAATTCAGATCGCTCTTAAAATAAATACAGTGTATAAAAATATACTATATGTATGAAAACTGTTGACAAATCACTATGACACTTTGAAACTTACGGTAAGCTGGGAACGATGAACACCAGGGGTTTCGCTCGCTCACATCCACCAAGATGTATTCAAACCAATCTTGCTGTATTGCAGTTGGTTGTGGGCATGCCTTAACAAATCTGAGGCTCTATGTTTTGGCTGGCATTTTAGTTTGTTAAGCATTTGTTAAATTATAAAAGAAAAACTATAGGTCACGTATACCAATTTATGTGGTTACAAGTTACGTGGTTTAATTTTATTACTTGTCTGTTTCAGAGAACATCCTCTAAAATGATATGCCCACATAAAATTTTGAATTGAAAAAGTTAAGGCGTTCTTGTAGTTTTTTGTTAGTTATTTTTTAAAGATGATCCTGTTAATTCACAGCATGCAGATAATAATGACTTTGCTGTAATTTTTTTTGCATTTTTATAAGTTTATACTTTGCAGTTTTCTTGAGTGTGCCTTGCTTTACTCCTAAAATATTTAGTATTTTATACTGTAGTCTATCAGGTGGTGATAATTCCGTGAGGTGGATTAGCTGAACAAAGTGGAGCTTACCGAGGTGGAGCAGTGGTAAAACATAAAACACTAACTTTACATTCAGGAGGACCCGGGTTCAATCCATGGCTCCGGATATCCTGATTTTGGCTTACCAGGGTTTTAAAAAAATCACTCCGGCGAATGCTGGAATGATTGGTTAGTAAAGGCCCTAGCTGATTCCCGCTCCCTTTTCCCCCATGTTGGTATACAAAGGCCAAACTAGTAAGTAATAAATAAATATCAAGTAATCTGTTGAAGCTAGCTAGGTTTTCTCAGTCACTTGAACAGATTTCCTCAATTACCAGGCTATATATAAATGCTTGTAAACAATTGAGGGTCTTGTGACTTTCTAGGGGCACCAGATGCTTTTAAGGAAAATGTAGGATACACATGGGTCAGATATTGTGATAGTACATGATAATGTAAGCAGTGCATCCTAACTGTTAGTAAACTGAATGTTTGAGTTACACTAGCAATAAAAATGTAACATACTGGTATATCACCTAACAATTAAAATATGTATTCATATATATATATATCTATCCGCAGATAGCAATGCAGTGCAAAAATATACTGTTCAGTGGAAATTCATGTGTTCAGATTTATTAATCTCATCATAATTGTGCATTTTTTGTGTGTTTTCTGAAAACGAACTTCTAAACCCTGCATGCCTACATAAAATTCGGTCTTGGGTTAGAGTGTGAATTTACTTGGAAGAATTTAAGTGTACAAATGTATAAAATGTGAGTATAATGTGCCACATGGCAATTTAACAGCTAGCACTTCACGTTATGTCCTCATCTTCAGCTTATTTCGCTGGACTAACAATTGAACACATTGTGACGCGTCCTCTTGCGTCTGCTGCGTGTTGCTGTGGTTATTGTAGTCACTGTAGTGGGTGTTGAGGTTATGTTAAGTTTGCGCGTGCTCCGGATAGCTCAGTTTGATTTAATTTCAGGGTTAACCAATCATCGTGATTTCACCAATAACAACTCATTTACTCAGTCAACTGTTGATTTATTTTTTCCTATAACTTTGACAGATGTTTACAAAAGGCGGTTATTTACACATCACAAATAA
>PNEQ01000013.1:97146-107362 GCA_003012365.1 Medauroidea extradentata
GAAACCAAACAAGCCAGGAAAATAATCAAATGACTTTACTTTAAAATTCCTTGACTATATTTATATTTAAATTTTGAAAAGATGAATTTAAATTAACATGTCCCCAATTACTAGGTTATTGAATTCTGTTGCATCACACCGGACACCTGACAAACTCACCCTGAAAATGGCATATAGCCTGTTAAGAAAGATTTACATAGTATAAATTTAACTAAGAAATTAAAAATACCTTTTAAAGATATAACCAAGATGGGGAAGTGGCTGAACACTTCACAACATCACACAATTCACATCTTCTCTTCGGCAAAATGTGGTGCAAGAGCTAAGGGTCACTGCCATAGAGTTTTGATCAGAAACAATGGAACAAGTAATTATTAATGATTAGATAAGCCTACATACAATCTATATATACCCATTGTTTAAACATACTATATTAATGGCTTGTGCAAATGGAACATTAAAACCAATATTTGTAGCATTAAGTCTCCATTTGAGAAACTAAAATCACACTTTGTAACATTAAAATTTAGAACAAATGATTATATTTACCGGTAAACATTTCTCCGGACTCCTGGACAAAGGGTTGAAATTGAGGAAATTTTCAGACTTTTCAGATGTTTAGTAACCCTAAACTTACTGGATGCTGGACAACTCTACTCAGGTTACTATTTGAACACCTTAAGCGGTAATTATTTCCTGCCAATGCTAACCTATATTGTAGTACAGAAAATGAATATTTAATGTTAATAAAAGTATACATAATTGGGAATAAATGTATGTGTTTGCAGCTCGAGCAGCTTCGGACAAAGGTGTCCATGAATCACAAGTGTTGTGGAATGCTTGTCAGGCACTCTACATGTCACTGAAAGTTGCGAAACCCAATATTCCGTGGCAGGAGCAGTTGAGGCCGCTGTCTTCTGAAATCAATGCTGTCGCCAGTGCATGTAGTACGTATACTTGTTAACTCATTTACTACTGTACTTCAGTGTAAACAAAAGTTTTTGCGGTAAAAAAAGAATTAACATAATTTTATGTTTATGCATGATTTGTACTTCTTTATTTAAATTTTTTTATATACACATTTTAAAATGGATATTTTATTTTGTCATAGGAGCCATTTAACTAAAATTTATCAAGAAAATAAAATACGGTGCCCTAGCTTATAATTTATATTTTGTTAGGATTTTTAAAACAAAAACATTTGTGTATAAGAATGTATGTGTTATTTAAGCTGTCCAATGTCATTTTTGCTTAGTAATTTTTGACTTCTGTTCACTGGTTTTGTAGTAAAGGAAGTGCACCAATAATATAATTCCCTGCCACCATATTGCTATAACTGATCTCATAACTGTAACCATTGTTCTTTGTTTTTTGTGTAATATTGGCTATTCAATATTATTGGTACATACTTGCAATGTGTATGCTTATTGCCAGTCGGTTACCATATTATTCAATTTATTATGAATAGGTAAAAGGGTTTATGTACTGTACATTATGTAGTATTTCTTTACGAACATATTAGTTGGTGATAACAATTATTTTTTTATTGCAGCTACTGAAGATGAGTTGATATCTGCTGTAGTAAAAGGTATTCCATCGGAAGCAATGAATCGCGGTGTGTATCCAGAAAATGCATTAAGGGAACGATTTCTGCAAGTTGAGAAAGTAGCCATGCGTTTGGCACTCGTCCCAGAAATCGGAGCATCACTACCTGTATATGTTCTTTCATACCTGCAGAGTTTTTTACTTATTCCGGCACTGCATGCTATTCCTCAAGCGGAATTAGCAGATGAAGCAGTTAGTTTTGAAGATTTAGACACCTACGATGTTCTGCTGAGAGCCAGGTAATTTGTGATTTGTGGTAACTTTTAGTAAATTATGTTATGCATGGACTTGCATTCTTTATTCTTTACTAATATTTGCATACAATAAGAAAGGCAGGAAAATTCCGGTAGGCTACTGATTACAATAATATTTACGCTAGATAGTAATGTACCGGTACTCACAAAATTGTACTTGCAGGTAACTAAACACAAAAAACAGGTAGACGATGAATTTTATTGCTTGGTTGTATGATGCGGTGGTACAACAAACAATGAAGTGGCGCAGTGGAAAATCACTGGTGTATTTTGGATGATCTGTATCAGATTCCGAGTTCTACCATACTGATTTTTGTTTTCCATGGCTTTCTTAAATCAATTTAGACGAATGCCAAAACACACTTTCATATAGTAGGATGACACACGTTTTTTTCGCAGAAGTGCTGACACTGTGTTTCGTTTGTTACGTAGTCTTCATTAGGCAGCAAGTGACGCAAGCCCAGTTGTGATTGCTAATGAGTGCAACTAGCGGCCAGAGTGCGGTGGAAAGTTTGAAATTAGAGAGTTTGTTTGGGTAATGTTTATGCCAGGTGGATGTCTGGATTTGGTGATGCTGTATATTGTTGTGCCTTGTTGAAATGTGGTAGCACCCTCACAATTTTGGGTGTGTAATTGTAAATATTCTCCTTGAGTGATGTTGCATGTGCTGAGTGCATTGTATATGAGCCTTGCTACCAACACTTTTTAGCATCTGTTCAGGTGTAGCTGAAATCATATCAAGGTCTTATCGTAATTTAATTGTATAGCCTAAATTTTGTTTATTTGTCCGTGGCGCAAGAACAACCTATGCATTTACAGTGCGCTTAATAGATTATTACAAACAGTGTAGCATATTTTACAGTTTTCTTACTGAATGTTGTGTTTTATGAAAAGAGAGAGGACAGAGTCCAAGACAGTGCACAGAAAGTAAACCTTTTACAGTAAAACTACTAAGCAATAACCCATAAATATTTTAAAAACTTAAAAATGTTTAAAATTAGGAATTTTTTTTTTTATTTTTCAAACTTTACATTATGTACAACACTTCAGACCTTTTTCCTGTGTGATTCAGTAGAGCATTGGGTACTTAGTTAATTTCTCCGGGTTTGAATCCTAGCACGTCCAAATTTTTTTGTTAGTACTATACAGTATTTTCATAATAGGTAGGTAGCTTAAAGCATTTAATATATTAATGTTAATTTCAGAAATGTGTTTCATAATAACTAAAATAAGCAATACCCTAATGAACAATTTTGCCGTGAATATTCAATTACTGTATATTTTATAGAATAGAATTTGTTTCTCTGAAAATTGCAGAACTAGGTCTCTTTAAGAAAACTACTTTTAATGTATGTAGTAGCAAATTTTGTAATCGTTATTTAGTATTTTATTAATTTTTGTTGAGCTGTTTTGCGTAGTCACTTTTAGAAGCATCAATATTTTTCGTGCAAAAGTTTTTGAATTACGTATTTTTTCAGGATAATTTTTTACCAAGCCTTATAAATTAACACATAAAAGTTATGGTGATAAACTGTTTGCCTGTTTATTTTTGCGTGAAAATAATGATTATAGTGAACTCTGTTTAAAAAATAATAATTTAGGCCTATGAACGCTATACCGTTTCTTTTTCTGGTCCTTAGTCATGGAAACAATCTAAATTGGTTATCACCTTGAAGTACGTATAACTATAATAAATTTTTTCAGTAGTGTGGAGTGTTATATTTGAAGTGTAATCACACATGTATATTGATGAGAATGATACGGTCATACAGGATGGCAGTAATCAGCAAATAAGCCTGCAATTGCATTTGTACCACTAAAATGAAACGTAAATTTTTACACTTGCGTAAATGATAGTCATTTTATTTTTAATATTTTAATTTTAATCTTTTTATTAAACAGTTATTAAAAGATTTAAACAAAATCAAATGTAACTAAAATTTCAGCTTTCAAAAGTTAAGTTTTTTTATAGCTGTTGTAAATAAGCACTGACCACCATCACCTTCATTTGCTTATAGCCTTACAATAGGCGGAAACTATTAATAAACCATGACTTAGCTGATGCCATCCCAGGACATGGAGAAAACATGGTCAGGAATATGTATGCAAATCAAGTCTCTGCCACTTCTTTCTAGCACCTAAGATTGTGGTAGGCCTACTTAGTTGACCCTAACCTAATATTTAGGAATACCAGCCTTAGACATTTGGCACCAAACAAGCATCACACTATATGAACTTAATCACCTGTGTGTGTGTGTTTTCTATCTACACGTACCATCCTGTAAGTACCGGTACTTGGTCCTTCGTATCTTTTTTTAAAGATGTGGTTAGTTGTCTAGCTGTCTTATCTCGCTATATTTTACTAGAAGTTTAATAATAAGAGCTTAATTTTTTCGGGGGAGCTTCACATTGTTTGAGAATCTTCATAGGGGTTGCTATAAGTCTGGAAAACAGGGAAAACCTGGAAAAGCCAGGGAAATTGCCTTTGATGACTGGAAATTTATAGTTTTAATACAAATTGTAGGTTTAGCAACACATTACCTATAATATTGTGAATGGAAATAAAGTAAATACTTCATTGTTTTTCATCATCAAATAAATGTGATTCATTTCTCGTCACCTCAGAAGATATATGAACGTAGGTCTGTGATCGTAAACATTTTGTGGCCATAACTTTTCAGTTCTCAGTTAAGCTGTGTTTGAGCATGTTTTTTTTTTTTTTTTACAAAATTTTAATTCGTCTTTGAAGTAGAATCTGTAACTATGTACAGCTATTTATTCACTGTATGAAAGTAAATATGATATTAGCAATAAATATTAAAAATAATTCCATTTAACTCCAACCAATTTTCATTCTTTCAATTAAGATACTGTAACTGTGTTGAATACACAAGCCTGTTCAACTACATATATGTATGCACTTAAAATATTTGTTGTGTGCTACACATTTCAGATATTGGCTTGATAGAGGTGACTTCAGTCGGGCTCTGCGATACATGAACTTGTTACAAGGTGCAGCGCGAAGTGTAGCAAGGGACTGGATGGATGAGACGAGAATATTGTTAGAAACACAGCAGGTAGCTAATGTACTTATGACGCATGCTGCATCGGTTGGCTTGCTATATCTGTGAAAGTGCTACTTGTGTCAAGACTCTGGATATATAGCCAGCCTGCACTCTGATAATTGTTAAATGATTTTTACACCTGGAAATCATTCTTAAGTTTTGCTAGTATTATTTTGAGACATGTAAATAAAATGTTTTTGTTAATAATGTGTTTCAGTGTTTAATCACATGGATTAAATAATTTGAAACACAGCATTTGTATAGTTGGTTCTATTTCCCATGTATTTAATATTTTATTTTTGTACATTTGGCATTTGTTTTCATGATTGTAATTTAATAAAATTAGTTAATGATTGTACGACCAGACACTTTTCTTGACTGATCATGCAAGTAAAATGTGTCTTGTTTATTCTTTGTCTGCCATGAGAAAGCTTTGGGAGATAATAGTGAGATTACCTTTATAATCTTTGATGTTCTTTTTAATCTAATTTTATGATTACATCAGGCCTGCAGACATGTTTTGCATGTAATGTAAAATGTGTCATGATCAACCTTCACTGCCAGTTTTGTCTAGCTCTCTGCATATGGTTTTTTTGTTCTAAAGTGTGTTGTTTTTACTGCTGAATAATTTATTAAAACAAATAAATGGTAAAATTTTAATTAATTATTTTGGAAATGGGTGTTTTGACTTACTTATTTTCTGTTTAGTTTTAAAGAACTACTCGTTTTAAAAAGATTAAGTTTTCTTATGGAAATTAATATAGCAGTTTGTGAGGCAAATGTTTATTTTTAAAGCTGGTTTATTGCACCTCGCTTTGAATACATAATTTGGAACTGTAAAGGCATCGAAAATGTGGATTGTATTACTGTCAGTGTCACACAATGAAAAAATTTTGCAAATGGTTGAAATTTTTTTTTAAAAACTTTGAAAAATTTTATTTGTTCTCAATCTATGTACTACAGTATTTAGTTACAGACAGTAGAAGCTCAATTTAATGAAATGCCACAGTTCTCTTCTCTTGCAGATATAGTTTGCACCCAGCTGCTACTCGTTTCTCTTCTCTGTGACTATTTATCCTCTTAATGTGTGATTGATGACAGCATTATTTTGCACCACAGTGTTTGATTTGTAGCTAGTGTATTATATTTTTTGTACCAAATTCTGTGAGAGGTTGGACAGTATCAACCATTTAATCCAAAGCAGCATTATGTGGCAGTTGTCATTTTTAACTAATGTTATCTCGCATACCATTCATTAAATGCTTTCTCTTTAAGAAGACACTGTGTTTTATGTCTGATTGTTATATTCATTAACAGCCTGCGGGCTTATTCTGTACGGGCAAAGTAATGTTGCTTCAAGCGCAAACTGCCTTAGCTTCGAGTTTACTACGAAAGTGATTCTGTACAGCCAAGTTGCGTTAGAATTCGTTTACTCGGAAGCATATATGAAGGAAAATACTGAAGCAAATGTGCGCGGGTATCGAAGGCTGCGCAAAGCCCAGAATTGGTTTCTTAAGTTGTTTAATAAGTGTTATAAATAATTACATTGGCTGAGACGGTGATATATAATAACTCCGCAGTGTATGCCTTCACGAAAAATGACCCTTGGTTTGTCAAATGTTCCATTATAAGTCTTGTATATGCGGCGAAAATACTTAGGTGGAAAAACCTCATTCTTTTGCTTGGAAACGTGGATAATCCCTTCCTACATCTTCATTTGCTAATTTTGCAGCAACGTGTGGAAAGACGACGACTACGAATTACGATAAAACAAGCTTACATCATGTATTACAATTCACTAGGATATCGTTAGCCTTTCATGTTGAAGCATAGTCATAACAAACAAGGTTATTTTGTTAATTAAGATGAATGCTTGAGAAAAATTCGTGCACTAAAATAATAAAGGATACCTACATAAAAAAGTGGTAGTGGTAGGGTCTGTAGAGGTCAAAATGTGAAGCAAAAATTTAACCTGATACTGACCTGACCACACAATAAGTGAATTACTGTTTTTAATTAACCTAAAGTATGGTACCAAGCTTAGCATGACATACACTGATAATTAGCGTACTAAACTGATTTATGACAGTGGAAGTAAAAAGATTTAATATTCAAACAAACGTAAACATAGTTACTTGGTTTTACTTACAGTCATGTATACATTTACTATATTGTGTCCATCTAACTTAACATTACCTTAACCCCACAATAAGGGATTAAAATAACCTTCTATAATTAGATGGATATTCAACAAACTCAACAGTGGATTTTTGTATAGGTTTCATCGAAGGAACCTAATAATTTGGCATACACAAACTATAGGCCCTAACTAAATTACTATCCACTACCTTCAAATTGTCAACTTCCAACTTGCCAATAAAGCCCCGAAAAAAAAACTAGGTTATGTCATGTTAAAAAACCATACCTTCCCCCCCGCCCCCCAAGCAATTTGTATGCGAATGCTATACAAATTTTCTCGGACACCCTAAATATATTAATGATTAAGTATATCTGTTAAAATTCACGACTGAGGTTGCCTAGAACCAAAATTTTTAATACTACAAACGAGCACGCACGTAACATTAAATTCACAGACATGGGCGAGATTGTATCCCAATTACACAATAAATGTATGAATAATTTTTATACACGGGTATAGTGTATTTAGAGAAAAATCAACTCTCCTCTCCATTTTTGAACTATCCATTACTTCCTTGCTGCCATGTGCTTCATTGTTTATACTCTCAGAACCATAGATAAAGCGAACTAAAAGAGAGGTGACAAACTTACACATCGCAAATGTTTCTCGATTTCACCATAAATGGAGTAATTTTCGGACAAAAGGGCAGCCAACCTATGATTACCGTCAAAGCAAATGATTGAAGGTATCTCATAGAAGCAAAATTTTCCGCAGAAGTAAATTATAGTGTCGGAAGCAATCTGTGGCGTAAAGAATCGATTGCGAGAAATGAAACACTATTTCGACAGCCGAAGTAAAGAAAATTACTTAATGACGGGACTTTGCTTCGGCCGTAAAGAATAGGGCTGCTGGGATAACTGTTTAGGGTAACAATTCACAAAGTCCCTTTTAAACTGTTCAAAGTGGTGGCAAACCCATTTTACTTCTTTGGGAGTGTAGTAGGCCAACAGTGGTATTTGCACAGTAAAGTTATTGAATATTTTGTCAAGCATAAGTAAACCATACTATTAAAATTACAGACCGTAGTGTACATGTACTGTATTTACATAAAATGTGTTAACATTTACCCCCCCTCTTAATGTGGTTATTGTCCCTAGAAGTGGTCTCCTAGCTTATGTTGTTGCATATTTTTTAACTTAAATATGTCAATGAACATCCTGAAAATGTTGTGTGCTGCTAAACAGCAAATTTTAACGACAATTTTTTAATGGTCCATAAAAGTTTATAGATATATACATATAACCTTGATAAGAAGAATTGGATTGGGCCATATAAAAATGTATACCTTGGATTTTGGTAGGGGCTCACGTAAAATAGCTACATGCTAAATGTTCTATACACAATGTCTTTACACTTACCTTAAGTTAGATTATAATTTATTTTGGTTGATTAAGGTATTGTCACTTGGCCCCAGAGTCTGTGCGGAACTAATAGTAAAGCTACAACGTTCCTGTTCACAGGAAAAGTACCTAACTGCCTCCTTGAAGTAGTTCGAAACACATTTGAACATTGTTCATAAACAAGTTCCTTCCCCTACTAATGCTTAGAGAAATTGTTTAAGACTTGCTGAATTGACTATACATTTTACAAATTTACAAAAAACTTAATTATAAATACACGGGTCACCTTATATTCTTAGCCTACAGTTTGAGGTTACATTTTCAAAATGCGTGTACAGGCTAGCCAAGAATTAGTGTTACATATTGATAGAGATGGGAGATGTGCATGTTTGAAACATAAACCATGTCCAGAAATGCCTCCTTATACCCGAAAATGACGCTACTACTGAACAGGGGTAGTTAGGCAACCTGGCGACAACAAGCCAGTGAAAATATCACGTGGTTATCATGTTGTGTGTCTTACGTACTACCCGCTTTGACGCTTACTGACTGCACAAGGCACCTTGCATGTTTTACACTCGCTAGTGTCGCAGTAACAGAGGCGACATGGAAGGCTACACGTTTGCAGAGCTAGCAGATATGTATTTAGTGTATGGTTCAGTTGGCGGCAATGGAAGAGAGGTGGAGAGACAGTATTGTCAGAGGCTCCCTAACCAACAGCGTCCTGCGCACACAATGTTCGTACACGTTGACCGCCATTTGTGGGAAACAGGTTCGCTGTGCGTCAAGAAGACAGCAAGTGGTTCGAGAAGGACAATACGGACACCAAGCTATGAGGAAGAGGTGCTGGAACAAATTCAGGAAACGCCATCTACCAGCACATGCCATGCACACCTGTCGTCAGTCTGTTGCACTAGTGTTAAAGGGACAACTTCTGCGCCCGTGTACATGTACAGGTATTACAAGAAGCTGATTTTCCTGCACAGCATGAGTTCTACCGATGGTTGTTGCAGTGCTGCGAAAACGAGCCACAGTTCCTACAGCATGTGCTGTTCACAGACGAGAGCTGCTTCACCAGGGATACTCGTAACACTCACGTATGGGCCGAAAAACACAGACACACGACGTATTCAATCTGCCACCTACAGCGATTTTCAGTGAACGCCTGGGCTGGTGATAGTGTACTAGGACCACCCATTTTGCCACCACGTCTCAACGCTGCAGAGTATCTGCGGTTTATGAACGATGTTTTACATGACATGTTGGGTTACGTCAGTCTTGATATTCACACATCACTGGCTCCAATCAAGATGTTCTGCCTTCAAAAAAGGATCACCTTTTATTTTCTTGTCTAATTGTTGTGACAAAACAAACACAAACCTTTTTACAGCAGTAAACGTCTGATCTAACAGATTCCTGCACTCATTCAACCAAATTTTGAGCAGTGAAAACAATCCTCTAAACCAGAGAATACAGTAGAACCCTGTTATAATGTTCCCACTTATAATGTTTTCCTGGTTATAATGCTACCTTCATTTGGTCCCTAAAACTGCTTTATAATAGGATTTTACCCTCTTATAATGTTTTCCCATTTATAATGTAAACATTTTTTTGAGTCCCTTCGGAAACATTATAACAGGGTTCTACTGTAGTACAGTTTGTTTTTTTGGAGATTTGTAGTCTGAAAGAAGTTTTGTGATTTTAAATATTAACAGAAATATATTTCCCACCAGTACCGGTATTGTTAAATTT
>PNEQ01000014.1:0-11707 GCA_003012365.1 Medauroidea extradentata
CTATTGCAGAGTGCACGGCGTGCTCCTGGCCTACAGGGAGCGGAAGATCAACGGTCGCAGCGACACCAACCTGAGGGGGAGCTTCACGGGCCCTAGACGCCCTGAGACCTCGTGCCTCCCCGACTCGGCCGGGGCAATAGCTGAGTGGCGCCCACTTCCTTAACATCTACGTAAATTACCGCCCCTCAGGGAACACACGATGTCAACGTGTTTAGTGCAATACACCTGTGTATATATTGATTTAAAAAAATAAAAAATAGCTTTGAATGCAGGACAGGTGAAACTTGTTGCGGACAGGTAAGTTTGCAACTTTACCTGTCCGATGGACAGGCCACTTAAATTCTTAAAATCTACCCCTGTCTACAGCAATCATAATTGTAGCATCTCACTCACTGCTATTCCTATGTTAAAACTACTGTATGTCTTGCTCCCTGCATCTACAGCAATCATAAATGTAGCATCTCACTCACTGCTATTCCTATGTTAAAACTACTTTACGTCTTGCTCCTTGTATCTACAGCAATCATCAATGTAGCATCTCACTCACTGCGATACCCATGTTACCTCTTCTATATGGCTTGACACTCCGTGTATCTACAGCAATCATCATTGTAGCATCTCACTCACTGCTATTCCTATGTTAAGCCTACTTTATGTCTTGTCACCCCATGTATCTACAGTGTCCCGTATTCCTTTTGTTGTATACTTTATAGGTATGACTACAATGGTTTACATTACTTGTCTGCTACCATTGTTATAATATATAATCTTAAAATGTGTGCTGGAAAGGAGACTAGACACAAACAAGCTGTATTGAAAATTACATAAATAAATTCCCAAAGGAAGAGCTGCTAAACAAAACTACAGTCAACTCCCGATTATCTGCACTAATGGAGGGGGCTGATGCCTCGGATAATCCAAAATGGTGGATAATCAACTTTTCCCTTTCTTAGCTTTTTAGTAGAAAGAGAAATGGTCAAATTCATTCCTGCAATAAAATGCAGAAATTTAATACGTAAATGATTATTCGCATTAATGATTAGCACTCAGAATTATTGCAACTTACACACTGCCATTCTTATGTTAAGACTACTTTAAGGCTAGTCACTCCATGTATCTACAGCAACCACCATTGTAACATCACACTCATTACTATTCTTACCCTGACACAATATTAGGTATAAACATCACAAATTTGTACGAAATTACAAAAAGGATTTTTAGATGGATGAAAAACTTTTGTATATTAAATTTAAAGCTATTAATATACATTTAATTTAAAGCTATTAACATACAAATTATTTATTCTATAACACATTCTTAAAGATAAAAGTAACATAGATATTTTACAAACTGAAACACTATAGTGTATAAGAATAATACTGTTTAGATTAGCGAGAAATAAAAACTAATCAACTGGGTTTTGAAACACACCATCAGAGTCGGACTGATTAATCTGTTGCAACGTCTTACGACTGCGTGGCGGCAGATATAAATCATCCATCTCTTTCTGCCGCTCCTCTTCTTCAACCTTCTTACGAAAGTTCTCTGGGATGATTTCATCCTAAACAAAATAAACCCAACGTCAAGCATACAGAACACAAGCAAAGTGGATACAATAATCAATCCAAGAAAGAAGACTGAAGTGTTCAAAAATCTCAACACTGCTATGGCATAAAATCTTAATAATGCTGTGGCAACATAAGGAAAACTAAGTACATATTATAAATATATCTAAACAAAAGGTAAAGTGTTACATGACTGATAATACTGTCTTATAGTTATTGTAATGGAGAATGAGAGCAAAAAAGCTAAGGATACGTCACATACCCAATTATAAACCCATACAGGAATCTTTTCAATTCTATTTGATACGAAAAGTTGCATAGAAAACAACACTGAGGTAGATATAATCTAATTTGTAGACATTTAACTTAGATACACATTTTTCACTTGGACAGTAGAAAAGAAAGCTTCTAATTTACTTATGCTAATGTCAAAGTTCGCTATTTTTCCATATGTAAACCCTCGTTTTATCGGACCTCCATTCAGCGGACTTCGTATTTAACGGACCAAATCTGGCGATACAAAATTATTCCACCGTCGGGTCTACTTGTCACATGCAGCACAAGACCTACCAGGTTATTGTGCTTTGGTAAGTGACATCAGGCGCGCACAGATAGCCGCGTAAGACGGTAGACAGAGTTATTTTTATTCGCGCATCGGGGTACTTGCCGTGTCTTGTCAAAAATGATTGTCTACCTGAATTTTTTTACGGAACTGTAAGACCTACCTGGTTATTGTGCTTTGGTGAGCAACATCAGGCGCGCGCACAGATAGCCGCGTAAGTCGGTAAGCAGAGCTAGTCAATCTCTCATCAGTGTTTTGACATGTCCGGGCTAGAACGACTGTCGTGTCTACGTGAGTTTTTAACGCTGTTGATGTACGCGATAAATAATAAGCGTTTTTAAAAATGAAATAGTGTCTGCAACAGGACAGAAAATAAATAGAGTAACTTTGACATCAAGCAAAAAATTTGAACTAATATAAAAGTTAGAGAGCCGATGTTTCGTAGCAAAGTTGTGTGGTGATTATGGTGTCAAGAAACAAACCGAGTCGGGACATTTGTAAAGCAAAAAACTAATTAAATAGTTATGTGTTAAAATATGATGTTGAACAAAAAAAATTGCACTGTTGGACCCAGGAAACACGTGTAACTTGCTACCTCATCTTCACACGACGAGGCAATGTATGTTCAACAACGCTCGTGTGGTGTAAATGTGTGAGGTGTAGAGCGATTAACACTGCTCAAGACAACACATGCCTTTCTCACACTCAGGATTTCCGTTCCTTGCCTTTCACAAATTCTCAACGACGGCAGCTAGATTATCTCACAGACACGGTATACGATACTACGTCGCGATGCAAACAGCGGAGTTTAGATGGACATTTTTTATTCGTCATATATTTCGTAAATAAACACTTTACTGTGAAATACAAAGCAGTAGCTCAAGTTCACGTGTCACATGTTACCACGCAACATAACATGAAACCAAACTGATAGCAAGCCGCCTCCTATCCCTCCCCTTCTACTCTTTCCCCGCCCACCGCCCATGGTTCCCTCAATGAGATGACAAAGGCACGTGCTTATCTTTCTACTCCTGCCAGTCAGCACAAACCTTCCCCCTCACCCGCTTCCAGCGATTTGACCACAACAAACACGTTGCGTTACTATATTTATCATACTGCTGTAAATCTATCGGCTTGTCTATTTTCGTAAGCCGATTTTGGTACTTCGCGATTTACTGGACATCTGATTTACCGGACCACACCTCCCCCCAAATAGTCCGGTAAAACGAGGGTTTACTATCATAACTGCAAGATTTAGCACTTGTTTTTGTGTTTATTTATGACAGTAGTTGCAGGTATTATTTTTCTAAGTTACAAAGTAGGAGTTTGTTATATGGGGATGAATTGTATCAACACGTCTTTTGGCTGTTCAGAGGGTCATATATGGTTTTTAATAGGTATGATACTCCTGGAGACTTTTAGAATGATCTACAAGGTTACAGGATGGCTCATCTAAATTTGAAGTCACAGTTAATGCTTTCCACAGTCTCGAATATAGATTTTGTTCTGCCAGAAGAGTTGTCACAGAATCACGCAAAGTCCTGATTGGACAAAGGAAGCTATGTGATTCTGCTGACCTTGTTGGTAACTGTCATCCAAGGGTTTGTTCATACTTGCTTTGTGCCAAGACTCCAGAGAGTCGAGTTGCGGCATAAAGTTGCAAAGACAGTTATGGTAAAAATGTAACATTCAAGTAGGCCTTGGCCAAGGCAAGGTCGTGGTGATGCCGTTACAGGGATTTGTGACATTTTTCTATTTAACAACACCACTTACTTTTGGGTTGTAATTTTGTGTGCCGCGTTAAGAATGACACGGTTGATGCAAGTGGGGCGGGTAGTTTGTCTGTGAGGGTACAGGGGTAGGGTGGCAGGGTGCTTACCCTGGAAGACCAAGCTGTCACAGCGGCGACAACTTCAGTCTCCCTCGTCTGACTCCCCCCACATCACAGTGACATGCAGTGTGACAAACTATTGCTGCACTGGAGGTTGAGTCCCTACAGCAGGTGAAGCCACAGGTGGATGGGAGGAAGGTACAAAATTGGGGTGTTAATCCCCCGGATGGGAGAGAACACAGTTGCCGAGGTTGGGAGTTGAGAGTTGACACTAGGGGTGATTGGGGTTGAGACGGGAGCTGGGCTGGAAGGAGGGGTTAGAAGGAAACTGGATCCATCTGGTGACTGTAATGCCAGTCGAACAATAGTGTGGACGCTGAGTGGGGTGCCGTGACATTCAGTGGCGGAAACTACCTTCTGGATCTAGTACACCCCTGTCTCAGGGTCTCTAACCTCCAGTGCCCTCTGAACCAGTTTGGCGAACTCCTGCCTGGCCCCCAACTTCCAACCTGACCTCTTAGGCATAGCATGACTGGCTCGGATAAGTGAAGAAGCAGTATAGTTACATATGACGATGGTATCTAGGATCCTCTAGGATCGCCATTATGGCGTGAAAAGCTGAGATACAGCAGAACTATTGTTGGCGCTGAATAGGCTGACTTGTAGAGGAGCGCTAGAAGTGCGCCTCAGCAAGTCCTTATGCATTTTCAACTCTCTCAGTAAAGTCAAACCCGCCACTACTTGGGAGGTGCATAGTGAGATTATGCCACCACACAGTCGTAGGAACTACGTAAGATGGAACGTACACCAAACTCCTGGTGCGATCCTAAAGGATGCTGGATTGCAAGAGTCATACATGGAGTGAAAGGTATCTGGGTTTGCCAACAATGAGTAGGAAACGTAGAGTAAGTAGAATGAGAAAGAAAGGCTTTGGTAATTGTGTGGATTACATAGCTGCCAACCTCAAGGATTAAAAAATTGTACCAATTTTAAAATGAGTAAAATTATGCGTAAAGAAGTCACGGTATTCACATGCTGTGTATGTGTAAATGTCATAAAACTAAACCTCTTTAGCTATTTTTTAATAAAATACTACACTGTTATGTCAAAGTGTGACATGCAAAATAAATTTTAGAAAATGCTGAATAATTAATAAAATATCATAAAATTAGCTGAGAATTTAGACTTCTATTCATGTGTTGTGTTCACGACTATTATTACATAGCTGCCTCATTACAAAGAAAACCAACTTAACAGAGAAATCACAGAATGTATTTCATTGTATGCCTACTCTGTTGTACCAATGGTACTAAAATTTCCAGAAAAATTAGCGGAAAAAAAAGAAGGGAAAAAATAAGTTTTTTTCCCCATATTTTCTGGAAAAATTGGAGAAAAAATCTTACATTTGTTGTAAAATGATACTAAACTTGTGGTTGCTAAATAATATATAGTAACTTAAGAAATGTCAATAAAATAAGGAGAAAAGCGGAGAATTGGCTTGTCTGATAAATTTTGTAATTTTGAACGTTTACTTACCAGCAAGGTGAAGGAATGTGGAAAGATATCATACCATTGGAAGTTTCACAAGAAGAAACATCAATTCATAAAGTTAATAAATGTAAAACCGCAAAGTTCACCATTTAGCCAGATGATGCAAGCTGCAAGATAATTAATAATTATCTAAGTGTGTCACTTATGAATTTGAACTACAAAGGGTTTTTTGTTGTAATCCAAACTGTTTTTCTGTCAGAGACTGTAAGTTGGGTATGAATGAGTGTGATAACTATTTCTGGTTAATTCGTGTGCATATTGCTTATTTTTCTGTACCAATTGTTATGTGTATTGACAGATAGATCCGAATGTAAACACATATACCATCCAGATTTGTAATTAAAAACTGTATAGTCACTTTTATTGTATTTTTTACCTTAACAAAAAGATCCAATTTCCCTATTTTCACATCAAAGGAAAAAAATTAATTTTTCCCTGTTGTTTCCCCAATTCTACCAGGTTTTTTTCTGCAGTTTGAGAACCCTAGTTGTATCAACGTAAATACTGCTCATTATTTTACTATCTATAAGTAATCTGAACATACCTAGCTGGAAGTTTTGGTTTCTGCAAGTTTACGAACAGAAACTGACTTTAATATACCAATAAATAGGCCCCTACTTTACGATTTCGGGCAATACAGTTTTTAAATTCTCATTCACAATTCCATAAATAAACAAACAATTGTTACAGAGAGCAAACCTGCCAATTTAATCACACTTTGCACATTTAACCCCCATTCTCAGACACTGCAAATGCTGTGGAATTGGGAAATAAATTGTACATCGTTGAACATGGAGATGTGAGAGTATTTAATCTCTTACACAATATTAATACCACATACTTTTGATTTTCAAACAGCTCTAACCATCCACATAGTTTGGCGACTTTAAAAACGTCATTGTAAAAACTACAATGATGTATTTCCCTAGCAAAAAAGTTGTTATATTACAACGTTTTACAACTGTTAAATACGCTACAGTCTATACAACAAGCACCTGCACTGTAATATACCTGCAACAATAACAAAACAATAAATAAATATAAGCTTGGAAAAACCATGTTTACAAAAATTCCACTCGACTACGACGACGTGCGCTTCTATATTTGCTGGAAAAATAAGATCTTAATGATGGTTTCTTTCACTTTGCACGGTGTACTGTGTGTTTCTAAGCTATGAATACACGGAAATGGTAAACTGGAAAGACATTACAAATTAAACCGTCTTATTAATTGTTTTGAATGAGTCACTGCGGCCATTTAGCCCAGCAAGCAACTACCATCGATCGGGTATGTTCGACAAAGTTTGAGCTAGGTTCGTAAAATGTGTGAATAATATATTTTGTAGTGAAAAATATGATACAATGGCTACAAATGAAGGAAGCTAGTTCCCAAAACAATAGTATTAAAGTTTTCTTTATTATCTATGACACTGTATGTTAGTTGTGTGTTATCTACATCCCACATGTTCGATGCAATTTCAATACCAGATTAGACAAAACGGGAAAAAAATATAGAAAAAGTTTGGAAATCATACAATAATTTACATAAGTCGTAAAATCGTACAATAGGGCACAAAATCGTACATTGTACAGGAGAATCGTACAAGTTGGCATCTATAGGTTTATTGACAATAGCCAACAATGGAAGCAGAAAGACTCTGTGCCTAAAAGCCTGAAGAGCATGTAGGAATGTAGGTGGAAGAGCATTAGCTCCCGTGGGGAGATTCGTTGAAGCAGGTCGCGACATCTCGGGAACTAACTCGTGTACTGCGAAACGCGGCAGCTGGCTGAGAAGGTTCTCATGGTCATGAGGGAGCACTTCTGGAAGAGGTCCGGCGGTCGCTGATCTTCCTAGCCTGGAGCTGTAGCTTGAAGAATTGTGGAGGTAGAGAGATCTACCGCAGCAGACGCTGAACCTTTCAGTAGTAGCAGTGAAACTGGTACTGGTATGAGTTGCAACTGAATCACGGATGGAATAGCAGCTGGTTCTTCTGGAAGGGGTTCGGCAGTAACTGGTATTCCAAGCCTGGAGCTGTAGGTGTCTTGCAGCTGAACTGCGACTGAGTGGCGAAGGAATCGCGAACTGGTCTTCTGTGGACCTTGCCCAAGTTTTTATACCCTCATGGGGGCGGTCTGCAGTAATTTGCCGGCCGCTTACCTAATGAGAGACAGAATAGACGCGAGAGGTGAATCATCCCTATTCTATTTTTTTCCTGTGCTGCAGGTGCGTGCTTACAGGAGATAAGCCTTGCGGAAGCAATTTATTCCCTTTCATAACTGTACCTTGTGATGTTACTCTCTGCCCATCACGCTTGTGTCGCAAAATATCTATGATGCCCCACTCGGCCCCACCTCGCGGTGAGCTACCGAATGTGATTGGGACACACACAGCTCCACGTAGCTCACGACTGAACACCAGTCGGTATGAAACACACTATAATTTCTCAGGGAAAATAGTGGGTTCGAACCCTGAATGAATGAAGAGATGCGTGCTAAGGAACAGAAACTTGATTTTATTAAGCCTTTTTGCACATGGTAGATAACATCACAGCGCGCGTGGCAGTCCGTAAATCGGCAAAGAAAAACAACCTGGATGCCTCCAGAGCATCGTGCATCAGAAATGCTACCGTTTTGTCAGGCCGGCATCTTAAAGGGTTCCCAACATGTATGAGATTTACGTTGTTGCACGAATAGCCATCTCACAGGAACATGAGACGAATGATAATGCTGCTGCGGCAAACCGAAGTTACGGTCTTGTAAACTATGCAATAACAGCAATTCGCCTCCTCTTCATTGTGTCTGTCGTTGCTACAGTACACGGGACTCCACAAATAAATTTATATATAACAAAGAGAAAAAAGAAAAGCTTAAGTCACTGCGATTACTCAATTACCGACGCGGAGGCAGCTTCGCCTCAGACGCCAAGTCAAACGACCACCATAATTTTGCATCACTCTCTCAGCTCCCGAAAACACGTCCGTTTAGCACAAAAGACACTCAACAACTGGGGCGAGGAAAAGGACGCCACAAGCCACCAAGATGGCGAGCGGAAAACCCTCCTCTACTGTCTGCTAGGAACTCTTTTAAATGACCATGGTTAATTCGGGCCAAAACATACCTTATAAAATATACAAAAGAGAACCGACAACCAGAAAACTTGCACAGTGTGCTTACATTTATCAAACTTCACACCAGGAATTAAATATTAAATAAACAAAATTGCCGCGCTCGGCGGAGTGATACAACTGACAGAGGCCAGACGTTTTCTTGGAAATGCATCAGCACAGCAACTGCATTCCTAAACCTTTGTTCAGCTCTTGGCTGGCGCCAGCCAATCGCTCCCCCCAGGCATCCAAACTAGGCTGATAAAGCTGCTAAACTGAAAACTCGAATAAAAAATTTGCCCGCAATCCAATCAAAAAAAAACACAAGAGAGAGAAAGGTTGGCGCTTTTGATTATCTTTAAATTGATACCCAACATGATGCCGCTACATTGTTTTTATTTGACCGTTAAAATAACTGACCGCTGATTATTATAATTCAAACTGACTTATTAAATTACAACAAAAATACATCTCAATATAATAGTGAGCTTCCCTCACAATATTCTGTTTTAGCTAATAGGTTATTCATTTGAAATACTTCCTTAGAAAAATTTACATAAATTAAAATTTGATATTTTTATAAATTACCCAACTGCCACGCTTAAAGAAACAAAGATTACAATATTTTTACACATGTTTGTTCTTCTAGTTTCCTGGTGATCTATTAGGTACAGTTCACCCCATTTGTAGAGATTATTACTTTATTTAAATGTTATGTTGAAGTGAAAAAAAACTGATGTGATATTTCAGGTACACAAAACTCTCGAAGCACGAACACACACAAAATTGGGAGGACAAACACCAGGCTCCTTGGAGTGCAGAGCCGGGCAGCGGCTCTTTACCATGGGCCACCTCGGCCCTCCTAGTTGCCCCCAAATCTCAGGCCTACACCTCAATATGTAGCTGAAAGGTGGTCTTAACACTTTGGCAGCTGTATGTTGTACACTGACATGCCTTCTGCTGTCTCAAATCTCCGAAAACAACAAAATTAAGTTCTACTATTGTCAATTACAATTAAAAAAAAAAAATGAACCCAGGAGCATACTCCTACTTAAAGCAAAAAGGATGGTCTGGTGAGGCCAGTTACATTACAACCCCCCAGTCAAATTTATTAAAACGGAGCTTAAGAAATTTTACTACCCCTAATTAAAACAGCAACTCATCAGGCAATGCCAGCATGCATGTGGATGACAGCGCCTCACCAGGTAAAGGCTGCCCCCATCTGGGAATAATATTAGTGGACATGGGATCTCCTATCCTTTATTAAAATACTCAACAAACAAAATGAAACACAATTCAAAAGACAAATCCATTAGGTAAATTGTATAATGTTGATAGCATATGAAAAAGGTAGAGTTACGTGCATGAAAAGCTTTTCCAAAATACTGTCCACTAATACTCCCACTGGGCTAATCCAATGTGCCAAGGCCACCGGTGCACAATATCATTAAATCAGTTAACAACTAAACATAATCATCACTGTGCACCGCTCGCAAGTGGGGGCCTTCAGACCAACGTGGGGAAGAGAATCAGACACACAACAACAATGAATACAATGGTTGGTTACTTAATAAATTAACACAATGTACAAAAACTCTAACAACTCAAGCAAGTTATTTCAATCATGATACAAGAATAGTCATAATGTTGAGCAACAGCTCTTAGTTTAGTTTCATAAAGAAAAATAGTACTGTTAGTGCAGTTTGGCTGTAATATTTCACATTGCAGACAAATATTTTAGTGCGGCAAAAAAAAATTAAAATGGTTGTTAAACCCGTATCGCCATTGGGTTAGTTCACAGTACTTCATTCTACTCACTTTGGTATAGGAGGTTGAAAACAGTTCATACATTTGTAAGTTCAGTTGGTTACAAAACACTTGCCAACTATCTCCCTCCGTTATTACACACAACTAAACTCTGCGTATTCACAGCAAAATAAGTTACTTTAACTGCTTCATATTTCCTCTCTTCCCTTTAAAGGGTGCCCAAATTGCATGTCTCCTTTTCTTTACAAAAATGGCATAGTAAACAAATGCACGAATCAAAATTACAAAGAAAAAATGAATAATTTACACTTACAATACAATCAAATATCAACAAATACCAAGTCTGACTCCCCCCTTCCACTAACTGAACTTTACAAGAATCTAGCCACGCAACCGAGGGCCACACTGAAGTACCTACTCTAACATTATCACAAATTACCACAAAAAAAAAAAACGTTAAAATAAACAAACTCCTTCCTCTACCATGCTCAGAAAGGGACACGCCACACACCCGCTTACACACACGCAAGACAACTCCAAAAAGGCCACCTTCATCAATGATGACGCCACTGCACTTATTCAGAGAGAGCAAAAAAAACTTACTTAAAAGATAACGGGTAAACAAAGACATTTACAAAGATTTAAATGGCTTCAGAGAAAAAGAATTGTGGTCGCCTTTAATCCCTCCGTCTAGCGCTATCTCACCTATCTCCCATGAGTTAGGCCCAACCTGTCGATGAATAATAAATGGGCCTTCGAACAACAAAAACAGCTTTTTCGTTTCTTTACTCTTAAAGTCGCTGTGTGCAGCTACTCTTAATAGAACCCTATCTCCTATACTAAAATTTGCCCCAACTTTTCCTTGCTGTTTGCTGCGTCGTTAGGCAGCTTGCGCTAAGCGCTCTTTAACTAACTCAAACTTCTCTTCCTGGCTTAAAGATACTTCATCTGGAAAATCTATACTGGCAGCAATAGAGTCACGTGCTACTACTCCCTGTATTAAACTGCTAGGTGAAAACCCAGTACTGCTATGGGTGTATAAATTCAGAAACTCATTCAACAGTGGCACGGCCTCAGCCCAACTAGTATGCTTATTGTGACAGTAAGTCCTCAAAAGGCGCCCAATCTCCCTCATACACCTCTCCACTGGGTTGCTCTGTGGATGCCTAATCGATGAATATACTAAATCCACACCTAACCACAATAGCTCCCATCTCCAAATATCAGCTGTGAATTGAGTCCCGTGGTCACTCAACACTCTCTTCGGTACACCATACTTAGGAAAATGTTCTTTGATAAGTTTATCAACACATACTGCTGCAGTT
>PNEQ01000015.1:0-10525 GCA_003012365.1 Medauroidea extradentata
AACTGTTCCATTCACCGGCACATTCTGAGAACGCACTTGCCGAAACCACTCCAGCAACTTCTCATTAACATCTTCATTTTTCCCAGCGCGTATCTTTTTTACCGTAGATGATCGTGAAGAACATTCCTTTATTATTTTTTCGCGACTAGAAACAATCAAATTCAATGAAGTCACCGGGATTGCTAAATCACGTGCAATTGCTGCACGTGTTTTGCCGGGATTGCTGTCAACTTGTTTAATAATGTCTAGCTTTTCAGCCAGGGAAAATGTCCGTCTTTTTTTACTGCCGCTATTCATTTTCAAAAACAAGATTTAAAAAAACTTCGAGAATCACAGAAACTTGAATTAAATTCAACGGGATATTTAATTACAAAACGTAAATATCAAATAACCTTTCACGCACCAAGCAATAACAAAACGTCCGGAAATATTCCATAGATGTATGGCCAGAAATAGAGCGCACTATCTCGGCAAAGTAGTTTAAGTCGACTGTCGTTCCGAAAGATAAAACTAGTAGCGCATTCTATATTTCTGTACGCGACGAACAATCGATTGTGACAGAGTCGTTACGAACAGCATTTCGGAAGGCACGTAGGCGCGCATTGATAAAATTTGTTGTAAAAGTGCTATAGCATGCAACGATAGTAATCTATGGCACGGGAATCAAGTAAATATTGTAAACAAAGCGTGTGTTTATGAAAGTTAATGGTTACGTGCTACAATTGTTATGTGCATTATACGCGGGAAAGTGAAAACATTATTTGCGGGAAGTTTTAACCTTGTTCTTATGGACAAATTGATGGGACCGTAAATAATCTGCATTATTTACGGGAAAACATAATAAACGGGAACATTATAAGCGGGTTCTACTGTACTTGCAAAATTGGAGCCCTAGTGCATTATTTTAAACAATATGAGATAAAAATCAAACCTCACTTTTTTCAATGCTATAAACTAATTTTGGTATAATTTACCATTAGAAAAAAATACTAATTCCTGGAAAGTACTGACCGAGCTGTGGAGCCTGTAGCAATAACTGCGGCTGGAAAGGGGTACCAGCTACTGCCTGAAAGCCCGGGTTGAGGATCTGCGTGGTCTGAAGGGGTGAGCCCGCACCACCACTGATCTGAATGCCCCCCGAAACTTCCAGGGTGCCTCCAGATTGTAGCTGCACACCGTTGGCAGCCATCTGCAACCCTGTTGTCAGTTGATACTGCTGGTACTGCAGCTGCAGTCCTCCACCATGCTGCACCTGTGTGGCCAAATAATCACATAAAACTAAAAAACTTTGCAGGTTCTCGATAAACTGAGCAATTTTGAAATTAAAAACCTGAGAAAAAAATCACTACCTGTTCTGCATACATTTTAATATTAGTAACACTTGTCTTACACCTTGTGCAGCTGAAAGCAATGGACCAAATGCAGTTTGACATACAGGAAACTCGTGATTATATGTTTCAATTGGTGCCACACAACGCACAGATAATAGGGAAACACGGACAACCTGAAGATAGCACATTTGTTAATATAAAAATGTAGAAAAATAATATTTATTTACTTATGATTAACTAAAATACTACATTCTCCCGTAAACCTTGGTGCTTGATTGAAACACTACAGTATAATTAACTGTGAAAATTAATAGAGTTTATGAATTAAATTTTTGTGAATTCGGTGAATGCAGTGCAGAGTACTGGAGCGAAAACATCGCACTTGCAGGGAACAAAGATTCATATGACACACAGAAATACCTAGAATTTAATTACAATACTGTAAATATGAGCATGAGAACTAAACGTGCTATTCCCTACAACCTTGAACCAATGACTTACCAAAATTACCATCTCCCAACCAGTCACAAAGCACATTACTAGGTTCACAAATAACTTAAAACATAAAGCTTCTGTGTCTGTATTTACTTCACAGTTTATAGAATTATGCTCGGTCAAAGAAATAATAATTTTAGCTCAGTCAGTACAGTTGAGATAGAAGATATCAGACCTCTGGTTAGACTCGGCATTATAAGCTATTTGGCTAAGTTAAAGAAAAATGTTCAGAAATTAGTTGCTCGGTTCCAAATCAAATTAAAAAAGTTTTCGGTTGAAAGTTGTTAAGCAATTATTAAGATATTAAAGCACAGTCAAACTTAAATGATGATCTATGCGATTTCAATTCACTTCAAAAAGTTTGCGTGCTAAAAAAAGACGCCTTACATAATATAATAATAATAATATAATAATATAACGTCTTTATTAATAATGTGGCGAAGTTAAGGCATTTTACCTTTTCTTACACTTAACCACTTAAATTACATACACTTTTGAATATAATTAAACATTATGTGCTTACAACTAATAACAAGTTGACATGTTGACTTGCAGTTCACTAAAAACTTAGCTCGATTTTAACAAAAACTAGCCATTTCTTTATAAGCTTATGACGGCGGCAGGATGAGCTGACTTTCCCACAAGGGGAAAAGCCTGCTGCTACGTCTATCTGCTTCGGGAGTCAAGTATAGAAGAAATAGCCACCACTAATAGAGTCGGTACTAGTCCTAGCCTCAGAGAAATTACCTAAAATTCCTTCCAACTTGGAGAAAGTACCTGAGTAGTACAGGATCTGATCCCTAGATCTAAGTCGTATAAACCTCCTGAGTACACCAGTACACAGAGAAGTGAATAAAACATGGAAATTATGATGATTAAATATTACTTGAAATTAAATTTTACCATCAATCATCATCAAATTAGTAATGTTCATCAACCAAAATAATTTAATAAAATACAAGAAATACATAATAATCAAAAATAATCAATCGAAAAACAATAAATAAATATCTGTGATTCCATTACAACATGGTTTTGCCCACAAATACAGTACTTTATGGCCTCTGACCTTTACACCAAAATTAATAAAATACGTCTGGGAGAACGGTAAACCCGGAAAAAAATTATGTTTAAATTTTGTAAATCTATTCTAACGCGCAAGAGTGGATAACTATGTTCCAAAAAAGTTCAACATACAGAAAAACCACGGATAATCCAAAAACTGTTTAAAGGTGCATGGATGATCTGGAGTTTACTGAATTGTATTTCATTGAGATATAAAACTGATCTCTCTCCATTTCTGAGGGGCCTGACTAATTAAAAATAATGGTAATTTCTATTTCAACTTCTGATGGGCTATAAATAAATACCTTGCATCTTTCAGCTACTTTACATTATCACCACACAAATGCAGTTGTGTTATGGCTGCACTATGTGGACAGGCACGGTCATAAAGCAAGACAACACACAATGTCTGCATTCCTCTCTGGTTGTTGCAAATAAATTGCAGTAGCTTTCGTATGTTGTGCACTGTGAAGCAGCACTGACAGTTGTCCAAGCTCCATGAAATCTATCAGTAGCACACCTTGGTCGTCCAAGACCACTGTAACTATCAGTTTCTTAGTGCCGAATGTCATTTTATAAACTTTATCGGCTTGTTTAGCGAACACGTGTGCATCCATTGTTGTAACTGAAGTTTTGTTCCTTCATTGTCTAACTGAATCCTTTTTTCATCCCTTGTCACAATTTGATTAGAAAACTGTTCTCTGTTGTCTCCTTACTGCAGCAGATATGACAAGGGCAACATCATTCGCCGCTCCTTGTTGATTGAGGTCAGTCATGTTGGGTATGCATCATGCACAAAGTTTACTGTATCGACTTGTCTGTAACAATAAAGGACAGGGCTGACCATGAAATGTGCGGAAATTCTTTGGAGTATTCTGTAGTTTTGTCACAAACAACTGTATCCACATGCTGCACCATTTCATCCATCACTAGTTACTTCCTTGATTGACCACCTTCTTCATGAAACTGTGAGTGGACTTCAATAAATTTTTGGCACTAATATCGTACCACACAATCACTCAACATTTTCACAGTACACGATGCTCACTCTGCAATGGAAATCTGCTCCACTGTGTCTTTCTGCCTGTAAACATTGAATCACTACCCGCAGCTTATATTTGGCCGTACAGTTTAATGTCTCAAACGTTGACGTGCCCATAATAAAGCCTCAACTGATGTGTTGGTTTGATCACCGAACGATGTTGGGAGAAGGGGGTAAAAAATAGTGCTAGGTTACAATTTGCTTACAATAAATAGCTTTATGACCATCCCATGAAGAAACGAAACTGCAACATCAACATTTGAATGACCACATATGCATACCACACCCAAAAAGTTTAAACAAAGTTCAATAGGAAGTCCGTAATTTTCTTTGCAAAGAGCACTGGAAAGTTGGTGCAACGGTATGACAAAAGTAATTTCTCAATCTACGTGGTGATTCAGTTGACATCTAGCTCCAAGATGAACATATCTTTTGACAGTACAAAGATGCTATATTAAATTCATTTTTTACGGCCCATCAAAGGTTGAAAAATACAACCCTCACACACGCAGACATTGAACAGCTACGGTCTCTTCAAATGCAGACAAATTATAAATAAGGTCACCGAATATGTTCCACGAACATGGACTTTTAATTTGTAAGAGTTAAATAAACAGGATGTTTCACTGTACAACAGTCTTGAATAACAGTAGAGTCAAGTTTGAACGAGGTGTTGCGGTTCTGGGTTCAGTTCTCCCTAAAGCAGTGTTCTCGCTACAGTATTACCAAAGTGGGCCAATTTTGAAAACCACGAACCCAAAAAATCGCCAGAAAGTTGCATTAAAATTGTATTGAAATACATTTAACAGGAAATAACTTTATTAAATAAACATTTAATTTAGCAAGTTGGCTTGTGCTATTTGCAATGAGACCCAAAAAGGAAATTGATCCCGTCAAAACTAACTGGACAGTCAAGTATCACATTTTTTCACATGCAACTTGCATGCGGCCCACAACAAGCCATGCATCTTTTATTAATGAGTTCTCTTTCGAACAATGCACAAATTCACAGTAACACGTTCTGACAGAACAGCAAAGCACCATCTCCAACTTAGTTCTCATGTTGTTCACAGCCGCACTGTTTCAATTTTTTAGTGCACATCTAGATCCCTGAAGTTCATCCGCCACCACCAAGTACATCAAGAGGAAATATCTATGCACGTGCATTGTTATTCAACGCTGCCTATACACACCACTTTACAGCACTTGTCACTCCTGCTCGCTGTTAAAATTTTTGGAAACTAGTTACCTATTTTAGGTTTGTCTGATATTTTCTTCATAAAAACTCTACCTATTAAATAAAACATAGCTCCCAACCTCAAGGATTCAGAAATAGTACAATTTCCAAAATGAGAAAATTGTGCGTAAACGAGACATGGCATTTCACATGTTGTGTATATGTAAATGCCATTGAACAAACACTTTAGCTATTTTTTTTAAAATAAAATACAACACTGTGAACATGTCAAAATGATGTATGTAAAATAAATTTAGAACATGCTGAATAATTAATAAAATTAGCTATAATTAACTACTATTCGTATGTTGTGTTCATGGCTAAAATTACATAGCCTCCCTAGGACTATTATAAAGAAAACAAAACAGGGAAATTACTGAACGTATTTTACAGTTGGCTTACTTTGTTGTACCATCATAAAAACGGTTTTAATTTTAATATTCATAAAAATCTAAACAAACCTAGTATAGGTAATTTTGGTTTCTGCAAGTTTACAAACTTTATCGATTTTAATACAGCAATACATAGGCCCCCACATCTAGATTTCTGGTAACACTGCTTTTAAATTCTCTTTCACAGTTCCATAAATGTACGAAAAATTCTTACAGAGTGCAAATTAGGTAATTTAATCACACTTGCCACATCTAACCACAACTCTCAGACACTGCAAATACTGTGGATTTGAGAAATAAATCGTACATCGTTGAACGTTCAGATGTGAGAGTATTTAATCTCTTATACAATATTAATACCACATACTTTAAATTTTTGAACAGTTTTTAACATCCGCACGGTTTGGCAATTACTGTATATAAAACGTAATTGTAAAAACCGCTAAGATGTATTTCCCAGACATGAAACTTGCAATATTCCTACGTTTCACAACTATTAAATATGCCGATACAAGTACCGGCACTAAAATACGCCGCCACAATAACCAAATGATACATTTAAGGTTTGCAAAAACCTTGTTTACAAACACTATGCAACTACGACGTGCGCTTCCATATTTGCTGGAAAAATAAGAATTAAACGATAGTTTCCTTCAGTTCACAAGATTTGATGCGTGTTCTTGAGCAATTACTACACGGAAACGGTAAACAAGGAAAAACACTTAAAATTAAAACAGTCTCGTGAATTTTGTTTGCACGAGTCACGACGGCCATTTCGCCAGAAAGACAACTACAATCGATCGGGTGTGTTCGGCAATGTCCGGGTTACGTTCGTACAATGCGTGAATAATATGGTATTCTGTAGTGAATAATATTGTACAATGGCTACAAATGAAGCACGCTATTTCCCGAAACTACGGTAGTACAGATTTCTTTATTATATACGACACTGTAGATCTACATACCACATGTTCGGTACCAAAATTACAAGAATTCAGTTCCAGATTTCTTAATATGAATTAACCAAACGGGGACAAAATTGAAAAGCTTGAAAATCGTACAATAATTCACATGAATTGTACAACCGTACAACAGGGCACAAAATCGTACATTGTACGGGAAAATCGTAAGAGTTGGCAGCTATGATAAAAGCATTTTTATTTTCTTGAAAAATGTATTTTATGCCAGTGACCTTTTAACATAAACTCATACAAAAAATTGCACTTTAACAAAAAAAAATTTAAGGGATTTAAGTACGGTAGTTTAGTACCGCCAACAACGCAGCTACGACAAATTTCTTGGCAACCATGGTTTGTTGTAGTTGCAAGGGTTGACTGTAACAACGCTTTTTGCTCGAGTAACAACAGCGCAGCATGCCACTGTATTTTGTATATACATGACCTAGCAGCTGAATGAGTATCTTAGGTCTCAGTCTCCATGGCATGCACCTATATCCTCAGTTATTCGTCTTTACATGAACTGGCAGCTAAATGAGCATGTAGGTACATAGCATGACTATGAACTGTACGAACACTAGATGAAGATAGTGTTTCGTGCCTCCGTCAAAATGTGCCACTGTGCATGGATTTAAGAGTCAAAAGTTTTTAAATAATATAGCATTTGTATGCGCATTATTTGTTGTCTGAAGTCTTGCAAACACAATTTTTATCACTTTATATTAAAATACTTGTTGCATAATTTTACCAAAATGTTCTGTTATTTTTTGATACGTGGACTCATGAGTGTACTTTTAATAAGTTTTTAATGTTATTTTCTTGACGTTCTATCACTGTGATAGCATGAAGGTATATGTGTGTGTTTTAACCACAGTTTATTGCACATTACTACAATTTTCTTAACTTACTTGCATCAAGTTTTTCTAGGCGTTATTTTACAATTGTGGACTCCGGAGCGAATTTTAAATATTTTTTACTGGAGTTCTCGGTGCATTATTTTATGGATACGCACTAGGCTTCAATAATTAGTATTTTTCTTGGTACACTATCTTTCCCGTGGACTCAATTTTTATTGTTTTTTCTTTATATGATTTAGCCTAATGATTTCATATCCGTATTTTAATAAATTTTATTGCAATTTCGTTTAAATTTTCCAATGGAAATATCTTTTTTTTTTTTGCAGAGTGGGCGAGAAAAGGGAGAAAAGGAAGCAGAGTCTGCAGTGAACTTGTCACGTATTACAGCGTTGTTTTCAAAACCTAACTAATGGCACATGTTTCAAGAAATCTGCAGAAACAATCTCTAAATTTATTTTCTTTACAAACACACCCATAGGTAAAGACCTTACCTTGTACACTGCCAAAAAATTGTGGTTTGAACCTTTAGCATCACTGACAAGGGTGATTAATTTTACCAATGCACAATTTGCACAACACGTTTGTACTACGGTGGTCCCTATCCATCCACTCGAATTCACCTTTGTATTTATCACTATATGTAGTAATGTTGAACACTTCGGCATACTGAATATACATAGGTGCTATTTACATAACCTTGCTGCTACTCACGTAAATAGCGGTAATTACTATATAAAAACATCAAGTCAAACTTTATTAAATTTCAGTTCTACAGCAAATATTTACCAATGGAATTGGGCCAAGAATAAAAAAAAATTTCAATCACAAATATTATGGGTATGAACTACCAAATGTAACACTTCAACACCTAACACTAAAATACTGGTGCTGGAAAACACGTTTAATACTTGTTCGAACAATAAAATATAATGTTAAACATCCCCGACATTTGTTTTCACTTGGCTTTGCTAGCAGAGCACGTGTGAGCGAACACATCTTAGCATTCCTTTCTTAAAATGACAGATGAGAAATATTAATCGTTGTGCTGGTAAACAGCCCACGCTCCAGTTATTTTCGTTTAGTAACTTTACGTTATAGCAAAATTCTTATTTATTGAAAAACTGTCACAAAACATGAATAAGCATTTAAAATTTCCGACGAACAGAAAATTCCTAGTAAATTTCAGCTATTCCTAGTCTTTTAAAAAATTCCTGGTTTTTTTAAAAATTCCTGGTTATTTCCAGATTTCCCTGTTAGGTGGCCACCTTACCATTTACCGGGACACAAAGTTGAGGCAGGGTAGTTTCCCCGACTATTCCCTGAATTTTGCAGGTGACAAATTCCCTGCCTTTTCCCGGTTTTCCTGCCCTGTAGTCACTCTGTGATTACACAGAAATAGACTTAGCATGATTTATTTTCACAAGTCAATGAAAATTTTACACCACTGTCAATATGAACAAAGACAAAGTTATAGCGGCTTTCCTTTCAATATGGAGCTACCGATTACACTACAAATAACTTGGCACATTTTTTTTTTGCCGTTTTCGGTGCAGTACTCACTAGTTTTTTCCCCCGTACCTGCAGCCAACTTTTACAACAGACATGTTGTCTTTAGTAAATGTAGTATTTTGTCTAACTAAGAACACTGCAATCTCTATTAGTTTTAGGAGGACCACTTCAGTTTTTTTTTTATTTTTTTAAATTAAAAAACCTCACACTGCAGGCTAAGGAATCATGTATACTGCACACAGTACATGCACTATGTACTTCAAAGCCGTATCCCACATACTCGTGGTTGAAACGGACGGGCAGGAAAACAGACAAACAAGACTATGTATTTAAATAGACTTGTTCTATGTGAAGCAGTTTGCAGGCAGGCGACACAAGAGATACGAATTAAATCACTGTTTTTGAAGGGTGCAGCGAGCCAGCGACTAGTAAAAAGTACCATATTTACTCGCATAATTTTTGAACAAATTTTTGGCCCAAAACATGGGGTGCTGCCATTATGAGGTGTTTTCAAAAAAAAATTCTTCAAGATTTTTTTGGTGTAAAATATACCTTAAATGGACACCTTTTTCTGTATTTAGTCATCCATAGAGTGATCATTTCTCCAGAAATAAATAAGATTTCATGGGTGCATAGTAAGCATGTAAAAAAATAAGAGACTAGAAAATCTTGTTACTCCATTCAGGTGTGCAACTATGTGAAACTTGTTAAAAATTATCCCATGTAGACATTTACTTTTTACCGTCCATCACATGTACGTTATTATTTCCAGTGTAAGTACTTTATAAACAAATCTGAGTCATGCTTACAATGTCAAAACTCTCCAGATGCCGCTATGTCATCAACCAGCTAACCAGACTCATTGTGTCTGGCAAAAAGGTCATGTAGGTATTCTGGAGGATCTAGGCCAGCGTGGCATGAAGACTGATACCTAAATGCTTGGTTCAGCCACCATGTCATGTACGCACGAAATACGGATGATCTACGTGTGTGTGCTGGTGCGCCACACTTCCGATCGATGGACATTTTTAACGGTCATATTTTGCAGGTTACACTATTTTACCTTTCTGGCTAAGACGTTTTCTCAGTCAAAGCGATTGTAAAACCTGGTCCCTTCGTTTACATCTTAACAGAGCTTTACTGTATTGTGTCCCTTGTTAAAAATATAGGGTGAAGCCACTATAGAAGTTTTTTAAAATACTGCTTTAAGCGTTTCAAAATAACTGTACAGCCAATATGTGAGTACAGTAAAACCTCTATTTAACAAGACTCAAGGGACCAAAAAATGACATGTTTGTTGTAAGGGGGTTTGTTAAATAGAGGTTTTATACAACTGATTTCTACTCGACATAGAATTTCACGTGAACTACAAAACTTTGGTCGACAACTCACAGCATATCCTGGGAATTATAGAAGCAACCAAAAAAAAAAAATAATAATACTGCTGAGATTGCTATTTATTTTAAAGATTATGAACAACTGAAAATGTCTTGCACATGGAACATCACACATTAGGTTGCCATGTTTCTAGAATATCAGAGTTACACTAAGCTCTTCACCAGATAACTTCATACATAGTGTGTTACAATGACTTTAGATTTGAAATGCCAGCCACTGGATGCTTGCTAATTTTCTACTCAC